>GL501517.1:10333456-10396312 GCA_000149185.1 Mayetiola destructor
CCACTGATATACATATTTGGTTTATTTAAAATGAATAAATAATACAAATAAAATCTTATATTCATTTCTTAAGTACAATGACGGCCATATCAATGGGTAATGTGACAACGTCAGCACGCATTCTTGGATTGGCTGAACTCGGAGAATATCAAAGCATTCATACGAGGATACCACATACAAATTACAGTGATTCGGGCGTCAGATCATCAGGATTGCCAACAATTATACTGGCATCGGTTTTTTGATTGGCGGTCTTATAACTACGTTTTGTATTGTGTGCGTTCGATATAGACGGTGAGACAATCCAATATTCACTTCCGTATTTTGTTTATGGGAATACATATGAAAATGATAGGAGACTCCAAAATAATCATGAATCTATTGGCCTTTTTTTCTAATGAAAAGAAAACTCATCGCAGCCGAAGATCCATTTTGAAGCCTCATTGAAATTATTTTTTTATTATTATGAACTTTGAACATAGCGATTATGGCAACAACATTTCATTTTATTATATATATATATATATATATACATATCTGTATGTATTTTGTCCATCTTTCACATAAGAACTTGAAACTGATTTGCGTCCCATAACCTTTATCTTTCAAAATCAACCCTTCCAGTATTGTAATTAAAGTAAAAATCAATCAAAAAGATTCTTGATATTGGCCGTAACTGGGCCAGCAGGGACAGTTCAATAGATCATTCGTCATTCATATCCTTCCTCCCAGTATATTTGAAATTCAACGACTTTTCAGATCATTTTGCCCACTCCGTATATTTTTCAAAAATTTTCGCTCTTCTTTTGATGTTGCTCCAAGGATTCAGTTCATTTTCACTTTATAAATATTTCGCTCATGTCAAAATATTCAACATTTATCACTTTTTATAGCTTTTCGGGAAGTTTTAATTCATCTTTTTTAACGGAAAGAATCGAATATAAAGCCAAGAAAGCTACAGAGTAAATCAAATATATTATCCTGTGAATTGTGAATATTTTTAAATTTGTCTACATTTCTATGAAGTATTTGTATCATAAAAACGGCATCTACATAGGGAAACATGGGTAAATGAAACTCAAGCTGAAAATGGGATAAATGTTCTTCCAAAAATTTCTTTACTCGAAGGCCATTAGAGGTGAAGCACAAAAAACCTTTATTCGGATCTCGAATTGATGAAAAATCAAAAATCTTTATCTTTAATTCAGCTTCGTTTCATTGAAGCTCATATCTGTCTATGTTTTTTTTGTTGATGCTGGCGTTATTGTTATTAATGCACGTACTCGAATGCAATTTAAATGTAATCAGTATACAATCTATGTAGTATTAAACATTCATTATTTTAATTTTTTATCTTTATATGGTAGATGACCTTCGCTGCGAAGGGCTTTTTTTCTCATGCTATACATATTTACATATTTTGCGTAAGGAAATATAATAGACTGGACACAATTGCAATTTTATAAAAAGGAAAAACTTCAACCATGGCTCAAATGGCTATACAGTGAAGTCTCCATAAAAGGACCACGTCTCATTTGTGAACCAATTAGCCGGTAATCAAAGTGGTCCTTTTACTATACTGTATATTTCATATTTTCTAACATAAGCGCACCAATATCCTCATCACTTGTTACTATTGCAATCTAAAGATTAAAAAACAATTCTTCAATATGAATAAGTTTTGGATTCGTAAATCGATAAAAATTTGATGATTTTTTTCGCTGCAACCTATCTAAAGAGACACATACAGGACATTGAAAATAGTGGGCCTATCACACGTAAAACTAAAAAAGCCGAATGTTAAAATTGACGGTTATTCAATTTGAAAGTTTAAAGCTAAAAATATTCACTGTGACAAAGTGATTTTTTGGAAAACTTTAAAAATATGTGTAAATTCATATTTATTGTAAATTGTCATTGAATAAAAATAGTCTCAATTAAATCACATTTGCATTCAATTAAATTTTTATTTTTATTCACAATCTTCGGTCCGCATTCCATGCATTCAAAATTCATGTTGTTTAGTGACAATGACAATTGCACCGAATTCACTGGCCACATCAATAAATTCAACACTTTTCTATTGATTAATTTTCAATTTAAATATTTTAATGTACACATAGCGAATTGCTTTTGTCTTAAATTTAAATGAAATTTAAACAAATGAAATAATTTGATTATGAATGATTCGATCGAATCATAAAATTTTCGGTCGATCAATTCTTATTCAACGACTGTTATCTTTATAAATTTCGATTTTCGATATTTGAATATATAGCGGAATGCTACATTCAAAAGCGGTTGCGTTTCGATCGCTTTCAAATGATCAAGCATTGATAAGCTTTCCGCTTTCTGGTTATATTTGTTTTTATAGAATTGTTATGTTAATGTGGAGGTCTCTTTTGTCGTTGCAAAGTCCACACATTTTCATTCGAATATATTTTTGTGTCTCTTTCCTTATTTCTCTCTCTCTCTATCTCTCTCTCTCTCTTTTTCTCCATTTCATTAATAAAATATATAGAGTAGATCACAACGGACATCGACAACGCGATTACATCGACGTATCGTCTCCGCAATCGGCTCTGAATTCCAATTTCAATTTAATTGATCACGAAAATCGATGCGTCAAATATAATCCGCTCCAGTATCAAAACCAGTAAGTTATTTACTGAAATATTTTCACTGTGTGGTTCTGTACTCTTAACTTCATGTATCATAAAATAAAAAAATTATGCCAATAATCTCAGTATTGCGTTCAATCCATCATGAATGGGCACTTGTTTTATACCTTTCACCTTCCTATGCCTCAATTTCCTACAAGACTTGATATCCTTTTTTTTTTGTAAAAAAAATTAAGAAGAAAATATCACTTTACCAATTCTAGAATTTCCTCTTCTTTCTTCATGATAAATAATGATTTCATGCAACTAACATCATGATCGTTTGTGTATAAAAAAATCCGTATTTATATTATTTTAATATCTTTTCTTTTTCTCTATCAATATTTTGTAAATGGCAAAAGGATTATCAATAATGCGGACACATCGGTGCCGTCTATACATTCAAGTGGGTGTGATTCCGGTGTTGGCCTTACCGCCCAATTAAATGATGCTTCAATGAAACAAGTTATTAAATTGATGCCGGATCTGCCCAGACGGGCTGGCCGCTCAAATATTCTGATGAGCAACAAACGAAACAAACGTTGTGTTTGCGGATATGCAACAACTGGAATCCATGTCTGCAGTGAGGGCGAAGAGAGCAGGTAAGAGAATATTTTATTATGGTTATCGATGTTTTGATATGGTACATTAGTTTCAACATTTCAATTATTCCCAGTGATAGCTACGAAGACTCATTAAAAAATGCAAGCTGCTTAGGAATAACACAACATCGTACATCTTTTCCTCATGGCTCGAGGCATAGCATCCGATCAAGACAATTGCCTCTCGAGTCTATGTAAAATAATAACGAATCGATGTTTCAAATAAATGAATAATAGTATATAATTTGATTACGTCATAAGTCATATGTCTTAAGTAAACACCAATCTATAACCTAAAATCTGAAATTCTGTGCTAATTTTACTTCAATTTTTATATGGAAATAAATAATTTAATACAATCACATGCATTCAAGATTTTTCTCATTTGGTTCGCTCAAATTGGGGCGGTTCACTTTCTGCACTTTCTATCTACTACATACCGAATAGCTAGCTGTATATGACCAACATCAAAATAAACACCGTATAGATTTTGCATGTATTGATAAATAAGAAATTAGCATTTTATTCATTAATAAATTACTGAATCAAGGGATTCAACGATACAACGATACAATTAGATAGATAAATAATATGTAGATGATATTCAGTCGTGATCTTCTCCCGAAAATTTGGCATGATTTTCCATTACAAGTTTTTGATTTACATTGATATCGTCTGTTGATAGAACATCCACCAAATTTACGTCAAGTATAAATTTTTGATAGCTGTTCATATCCTTTCGAATCGCCTTAATTTCCGCAACAAATTGCTTTTCGACAGTCAATTTTTGAAAGTATGCGGAATCTTCATCATTCCAAATGATATTTTTTGGTTGAATACCTGAAAAAGAGTTTATCGATCAAATTGAGTGACACAAAGATGAGGGATGAAAAATGCTGAATGAATGAATTACCATGTAATTTAGCTGGAATGGCCAATTGAGGCAATTTCCGATAATCAGATGGCAAAAAACGAATCGAATCAATATTCAAAATATTTATGTCCCCAAAATCGCATTTATATACAGCAACCGTATCGGCATGCAAGATTGATTGGATCTTAACGCTGTTGAAAGTGGTCAGTGATATAAAAATATTCCATTATCTATTATCATTATTATTAAACAATTTGTACAATCCAAATGATATTATTATTGACAAAAACGAGATCATACCGATACCAATAGCCATCTGGTAGCAATCCAGCATAATAATCATTTGTTCGGACCTCATTTTTGACTATGTGTTCACTTTTATTGCACAGCTCTTGCAACTGTAACATCATTTCTTTGAATTGACTTTCTTCGGTGCATGGACGAACCTAATGATAAAATGAGATAATATGTGATTTAGGGCACATTGAATCGTGTGTGTGTGTGTGTGTATGTGTGTGTGTGTGTGTGTGTGTGTGAGTTGGCAAAACCTTTGGCAAAACAATGTGTCAATACGTACAAAGAAATTCGATGGATTAGGAGCTGTGACAACAACCACACTGAAAAATTGCTCGAGATTTGGTTCAGGATAAAGCATTATATCCTTTTCTCCCGGCGTTTGTCTATTAGTCAAAAGTGGCTCATTAATATTGGTTAGAGTAGGATATGTGCTACAAGTATTTTCAAATAGGTTGAAACAGAAGAAGAAAAAGAAACAAAAACCAAAAAAAAAAAAAATAAAACCAAAATTTCAAAATCCAAAGTCAAAACAAATTCAAAAGGGAAAAATAAATGATGTTTAAAAACAGCTTAAGAATAACAAAAGTGCTTACTTTTCGATTTCCTCTTCCATACGAATGGTGTCATTAATATTGCAAAGGATATTATTTTCGAGCCTTTTACAAATATTGACCAACGGAATAGAATGCGATACAGATCCAGCAATTTGTACAAGAACTGTTGCTGTCGGGCAAAGCAGACCTCGTAAACGTGAAATTATTCTGGAATTGAAGTCCTGAATGCCATTCAATCTCAATAGGATTGCTTGCTTTGGATATGTGCTGAGTGCTTTACTCAGCAATTCTAATCGATAAATATTTTTACGATCAACGGGTTTTGTCATACCATAATCTACATATTTACAGAGTTCAATATCGTTGCCCAGCGCCGATTCTTTCTGCAAAATTAGTACACGATACCATTTTCTAAAATGATGAGACAAAAAAAGGAAAAATTGAATAAAGAATATCCATCGTTGCTCAATTATAATTGCATAATTATGCATCAATCGAGACACCCACCTGTCATTTTCATCAAAAATCAAATGCAATTCGGTGAATGGTATCGTGGTATTTGAACTGAATGTCCGATATTGTGAATCGATACCATTTTGTGTTAATCGATGAATCAATTGATTTATATTATGCATAGTGTTTCCACGTTCGCTATGTAACTGACAATAAATATCACCCGTGTCACTTATATACGAGATATAAACAGCATTCCATTTGGATCGTTGTAAATGCGGTGGTTCGGCCTTTTCACAAATTCGCTCCAAAATTATTTTGTTCAATTGGATGTCATCGTCACCGGATGTATCGTAAAAAATGGCCTTGATTTTTAGATCCAAAGTAGCTGACTCAGATTGAATTGAATATTCAGATTGTGTTGACTTTATTTCGGCAATTAATGTTTTACCAGCTAAATGCTCATCAATTTCTTGCTTTGAATTTGGATTTTCGGCAAAATCTTCCAAATTGAATAAACTAAATCGGATTGCTTGCGGTGCAAGTTGAAATAGTTTTTCATCACCTTCGTAGATTTGATCAAGAGACCACCATTCTTCATCACCATAATCGATAAGAAAACATAACGCCATCCTTCGATTACCGTCAACTTTTTCAACACGAACGCGATAACAATCGGGATTTGTGATGTAATAAAAGTCACCGACTTCCACCGAATTCGAAACTTTCTTCGGTTTTCCAGTCACAATATCCGTTTCGATATCATCAAGGGTTGAATCTAATTTTACCTTTGAATCGATATAAAAAAAAAAAGAAAAAGAAAATCGAAAATGACAATAGATTTTTTGTGTTGAACTGTTTTAATCCATCTGAAGAAAATGACCTACCGAATAATCGGGTCCAATCAATCTGCCCCATATTTCAACGGTTGATGAAACAGATGTAATAAAAACATTCCAGTATTTATCGTTCCATGGGAGACTCAATTGTGGCGCTTTATTCAAATCGGGTTCACAAATCTCTTTTTTGGGCATTAATTGCGAAATATTTGGATAGACGCGATCCATTAGTGAATCCTTGATAACGGTGAATAGTTGAGCGTTATCATATATAATGCTCAACCAGTCACCGGGCAACGTGAGATCATACCTTTCTCTGTAAGCAAAAATGGATGATATAGAAAAATATCCATATAATCCATGCAACATTCTAATAATGTTATTGATTTGATACTCACTGAAAAATTTGTGGTATGAATTTCAAAAAAACTCCATTTTCGCTAATGCATTCAAATATTTTGTATGCAATTTCTGTGGTACAATCCATGCACGTTGGATACTTTTCACTATATTCAATTTCTTTAATACTTTGATAAGCGATTCGGGCTGCCTCGATTTGGGCTTCTTCTTTAGTATTGAATTCATGTGGATAGCTTGCATATGTTGCCGATCCGATTGTTACTTTACAAGTGAATTTTCGAGACTTTGTTTGGCTATATGTATACTGAGGCTCTGCATAACCTTTACGCTGACTGTACACTGATATCTCCGGAACGAATGGAAGTGCCTGCTTGATTTCGATGGTTTTCATCTAAGGTAACCACAAAATTAAAAACACACATTTATAAATAAATTTAAAACATTTCCGTTTAATTTTGTCATCAAACTTTACCTTGTCATCAATGGCTGCAACACTATCCGCCTGTTTCTCATCGCATGCGGGCTGCACTAGTTCGATGCTTTCCGTCGATAGTTTTTTCTGTATGGCTAATCTCGACTGTACACTCGAACGTGTTCCAAATTCGGATGACCTATTTGGATAGTTTTGCACTTTTGGTCCAACTCTGAACAAAGTTGGATTCGAATTGAAATTTGACTGGTCAAATGTTGGCTTATCATCATTTTCGCCATGTTCTTCTGCTTTCGGCACATGAATTATATTCGATTGCTTCAATATTGGCCTCATTTCGCTTGTTTTTGTATTGTTATTATTATTATTACTATTATTATTATTATTATTGTTATTACTATTATTATTATGATTGTAGCCTATGGATGATCCATTTTGAAATGGAATTGACTTATTCTTATACGATTGCGTTAATTTTTTTAATGAACGATTTGGCGATGTGGTATCAACATTTGAGAAAACTGTTCCATTCCAATCATTTTTTATTGTTGTCGAGCGCAATGCTCGTTGCGCTGGAAGTGAATCAATTTTCTTCTTTCCGCCCCGTTCAGAATCGGATTTGTTTGTTTGTCTTTTTGGCGAATTCGTTTGTGGATTGATAAACACCTTCTCACCATTTTTTGTGTCCACTATGTTGAAATTTTCCTGAAGAAAATGTTTTAGTGTTTTGTATCCAAGAGACTGATAAGGTATCTCTTTATTCTCCATTTGCATGTAATCGTTTTCAATTTCACTGATGAGCAATCCATTTTTAGCTGACTTTAGCAAGTCTCGTATAGATTTAACAACTTCAACGTTCATTATCACTTGAGCTAATTACACTTGGTAATCAGTTTCGTGAATTTTTCAAATTTCGTTTCAATTTGACTTAAAAAAAAAATTTTATAGACGCTAAGCACTAAACACAGCCAAATTGTGGTAATTTTAGTTGTTAGTTTAAATTTTGATTTAATTTGCCTTTTAACTGAAATCGATTGCATTTAACTAATTTGAAACGTCATCTATTATGACACTGACTGAGAAAAATAATAATCTCAGTATCAAGTATATCATCGAATAAGATAAATCTGATCAAAAAATGTTTTGTTCGTGTGTATTTGTATCACTTCGTTTTCTTTTATTATCGTTAGACTATTCGTACGCATCGAATTGACTGCATTCCACAATACATTTTCAAAATGGGTTTCAATGCCGCCCAAAATAAAAACCAAAGAAAAAACAACAACAAACAAAATGAAGAACGAACCACTTTCATTCAATTTAAAAACGCGTCACGAACTACACAACACACACATCTCGTTTCGAGAAATCAAATTTAAAAGTCATACTGGAATTTTATTTACTGCAATCGAAAATTGCTCTGGAATGAAGAAAAATTTCAACTATGTTAAGAAACATCCGTAAAATACCGTACGAATGGGTCAATTTTGAATGCACAATAAATTCACTGAATTTGGATTTAGGCAAACATTTTAGGCACTTTTGTTTGCAAAAATATTTTTCCGCGAAAATTTGATCTGGTCCAAATCAGGTACGTGGACGGAAAATTTGCACAATTCAATGGTGCAACACAATTGCCTGTCTGAATGTTATATTTTTCATTCCAATATTAATCTGCGTTACCACACTGTACATTCGACATGCATACAATGACGCAGCATACGTGGTACATATACGTTGTACGCGCTGTTGTACGGGCTGTACACTGTACATGCTGTAGCTGTACACTGTACACACAGTATATATGTACATTGATCACATGCACACACATTGATAGGCCCAAGAATGTGAAAAGATTATCATATCGGTCTATTCAGCACATTCCTCACTTTCTATGAGGGCCGAATGTGATTATGATTCATTTGTATTCGACGACGGCAATTGGCCATCAAAATTGAATTTGTCAAGCTTTTGAATGCACTTACCAAAATTGAATGCCATCCATCCTATAGATAAAACTTTCTTTGTTTTTTTCTCTCGAAGGAATGCTAGATGTACGAGTATTAGTCGGTTGAACGTTTATGAAAATTTTTCAAACAAGATCAAAATCATTAAGAAATTCATGGCACATTATCATATGAACTTTCTTTTTTAATAACTAATATGAATAATAATTGAACAGAATAAAACGTCATTTGAATGCTAAATGGAGAAGACAATTTGAACTCAATCAAAAATAATAATGAAAACGTTTGATCTATGGAGTGGTTTCGTATCTGTTTTTTATTTGTATCCAAAAAACGAAAGAAAAAATTCTGTGAAATCATTTTTGAAGTTGTAAATCCAACTTGTTGGGATTATTTGTCGAGATGGACAGAGAGAGAAAGAAATAAAAGTCCTATCTCATTTGGTCAAATTTTTGATGGAAAATATCTTCTAATCTTTAGTCGGTATTCGGTATTTTCAGATGATTCATCTTCTTCTTCTTCTTCTATTTCTCCTTCTTTCTCTACATTTTCTTGTTTTCTCTCTATTTCAATTTTCATTCACATTGCCTTAGTGGATAAAACATTTTCAATTTTTCCTGCAGTTACTTCAATAACAATGATTTTTTTTTTTGCCTGGTTTTTAAGCATGAATTTTACGATTTTTTTTCAGAGTTTTTCGTTTTATTTTGTGAGTAAAAAAGGGGAATCGTAACATGTGATTACACATTATATCCAACAAAATATTGAATAATTCACAACTTGCGAATCATTCTAAAGGCTGTTTTTGCTATGACTTCAAATCAAAAACGGAAAATTAAATTCCGCATTGTTTTTGAACATATTGTTAAATAACATATTTTGCTGTTTTGTTTTTAGTTTGGGCCAATTCCGATTTTGTTCTCTAGTATTTTTGTTTTTGCTTTTATTTTATTTTGCAAATTTTTTTCTATTTTTCAATTTTTTTCCAAAATGATTATGTTCGCAATGTATACGTTCTTGCTGAGATAATCAATAATGGTTTTTTATTCAACTGATTTTATTTAATGATTCAAAAAGATAACAAATTGAAACGAAAAGAAAAAAAATAATCTTCAAATAAATCGAAGCAAATGAAAAATACGTTTGCCACCAGATCGTTCTATCAATGAAAAGTCGAAAATGCTGAACAAATTTGTGTGACTTAAATTCAATTGTTTTTTTTTTTACTTTCTTTTGCATCCATAATGTTGATTTGCTTCGATTTCAAATTATAAATTATTATTTAGAATGCTCCAAAATGCAAAACTATTTCAATTAATTCCAAAAGAAAAAAGAAATGTTTTAAAACAAGAATTTAATATTATTATTATTATAATTTTTTTTTCGTCTTTAATGATGTGGAGGCTCAAATGAAATTAATATATTCAGTTAATGTTTTGGTTTCAAAAAAAATTTCTTTTCTCTTCATAAATCATAATATTTTTTACTCTTTTTCTGTTTTCCATTTTTTTGTTGTGTGTATTTTTCTATTTTTCAAACGTTTTTTCTTTTTGGGGGAGGGGGGGGGGGGGGGAAGGACTCATAAGTGAGTTAAGCCGGATAAGCGGAGAATGTGTGCTTTATTCTAATTTTCCGCTGGATGTGACGGCTTGTTTAGCTTGATGAGCCTGGAGTACAGCTACGGCTTCATCGACTTTGTTCTTCAACGAATCGCTGTGTTCGAGCATGTGCAACAATTCTGAATTGTCAATTTCCAACAACATTCCGGTAATTTTACCGGCCAGTTGTGGATACATTGATTCGATGATTGGGAACAATCGTTCACCGAGCATTTGTTTTTGTTCAGCTGGCTGAGCTGCTGCCAACATCGATGCAGTCAATGGTTCTTGTCCTATTCAAAGAAAACAAATTTAATTTCCGTGATTAGATTAAATTGGCCAGGCGTCAAAAATGAAAGTTTTTATAATTTTACCTTTGACATGCACAGCTTGAACTGGAGCAGGCTGTGCAACCATTGGAGCGTTTTGTGCTGGTGGATTGCGCATATTTGTTGTGTATTTGTAGTTTGCTGCCCGTGGTTGATTAGCTTGGGATGCTGGACCAGATCCTGGAATTTGGCGTCCCTGAAGAAAAAATTTAACGATTTTATTCGTTTGATTCGTTTACATTCGTAATAATAATAATAATAATAATAATAATAGTGACGCAAGAATCGAGCACATACTTGAATTCCGGCAGCTTGTTGCTGTCCTGTGATTGGTCGTGCCGAATTACGAATGGAATTAGCCTGGGCGCCTTGACCGCCTTGATTTTGTTGGCGACCAGCTGGAGCTTGACGATATTGTGCCGTTGCAATATTTTGCAAATTTGGTATATTTTGAACGGTTGCTGTTTAAAAAAATATAAATCAAACATGAATTTCAATTTTTATTTTTTTGAATGAATTTGAAATTGTTGAAAAGTCTTTATAAATTACCTCCGCCAGCTTGTTGACGAACCGGTTGTTGGGTAGCCCAACGTGGTTGGCTACGCATATGAGCGACTTGTGGCCCATAGAATCTTTGTGGTGGTGCAAGTGTTGGTACGAAATAACCGCTGGCACCGCTTGGCGGGAAAATGTGTCCCAATTGTTGCATACGAACATTGTTGATACGATTTACATATTGAGCAGCCAAATGTGCTTTACGCTCTTCTTTTCGTTGTGCCAATGCGACGTACAATGGTTTTGTACCGCAAATATGGCCATTCATTTCCGTAACAGCTTTGGTCGCTTCTTGTGGATCAGAGAAACAAACGAATCCAAAACCTTTTGATCGGCCATCTTCCAACATAACTTTTGCAGATGTAATTGTACCAAATGGATCAAATTCACGACGTAACCGTTCATCATCAATTGTGTCATCCAAATTTTTGACATACAAATTAACACCATGAAACCGTTGCAATCGTTCTGTTTTGATTTGTTCAAATTTTCGTTTTAATTCCAATTGTCGTTCAACTTTCTTTTGTGCGCGTCCAACATATAAAACTTTTCCGTCACCAAGCTCTTTGCCGTTTAATGCCTTAACGGCATTTTCAGCGGCATCAGCATTTTCAAATGCAACAAAACCGAAGCCACGTGATTTGCCATCATCTTTAGACATCACTTTATGGCTGGTGATTTTGCCGAATTTTTCAAACATATCACGCAATGTTTCATCATTTAATTCATCGCCAAAGTTTTTGACATAAACATTGGTGTACAATTTATTTTTTTCACCCAAAACCTTTTCGCGTTCTTTACGTGGAATGAAACGGCCGACGAAGACTTTTTTGCCGCTCAACAACATTCCATTTACTTTTTCAATAGAAGTGTTTGCAGCTTCTTCTGTTTCAAAATGAACAAAACCATAGCCTTTTGACATACCCTTTTCATCTTGAGCAACTTTACAGCTCAAAATGTTTCCGAATGCGGAAAAAGTATCATATATAGCTTTGTTATCAATATTTTTGTCAAGATTTTTGATGAAAACATTTCCAACGCCTGATTTACGAAGTGATGGATCACGTTGAGACCACATAATGCGAATTGGGCGCGATTTCAAAACATCAAAGTTCATCGTGTCTAAGGCACGTTCAGCTATAATGGATCATTGATAGATAAGAAGGAAAAACAGAGAAAAATATCAAATTATTATCTTGTAAAGAGCCATATGAAAGCATATAAATATAAATATGGGTGGATAATGTTCTATAGCAAATAACTGCTCATTGAACATAATGTTTTTGTTCTCATTGTGTCGCATTGCAAAGAATGCAAGACCTAAAAATGCATTTGATAAGCAAGATTATTTTGTTTGTATGTGTGTGTGTGTGTGTGTGTGTGTGTGTATCAACTAAAAATGGCTGCGTTAATTGCGTTTTTATGAAACTCTGGTCAATTAGTGTGTAAATTGTGGACGACAAATGAGGAAATTTTCCATTCGCTTTCTAAAGTGCCATTCGAATTTGTGGTTCATTCTGCGATGTTGTTGTCAAAAGAAATGCTATGTATAGAGCCGTATAGCCATGGTACACACTATGACCGCGCTTTTATGGTATGTATGTGCATATATGCGAAAACAAAGATGGCGGCGCACAGTACAAAAATGGTTTAAAATATGAATGTAACAAAGGCGATGCTGAAAAAGTACACGTGTTCATAATATGATTAATATATATTATGGCACCCAATCATTTTATCTATTCATCGGACTATATTATCAACATTTTTATATGAAAAATTAATGTTGTCGTCGTACATATGCAGTTTTTTTTTTACTTTTATCTGAATAACTCTAGACTGAAAGAACACTTTTGTATCCGCTTAACGTTCGAAATTTGAAATGACATTTCCGAATGAATTTGATAAATGGAGAAAATTATTTTTCATTCACATAGATCTTACCATCAGCCGGTTGCTGGAAGTTCACATAGGCATATCCGAGTGATCTTCTGGTGATTACATCACGGCAAACACGAATGGATAAAACAGGACCGGCCGTTGAAAATTTTTCAAAAAGAATTGCTTCGGTGACATCCGCGTGTAAATCGCCTACATAAAGTGACGCCATTATGAACTTTTTTCTTCAATTGCTGACGATGTGTTTGGAATTTCTGGTAGATAATCGGGTCAAAGATATAAAAAAAAAAAGAAGAAAGAAATCAACAATTATTAATCATCATTTTAACGAGAATTATCTTCTGAAATGCACACACGAAAAAAAAAAATATATATTCCAGCTACGATGGCACATTAAATTCACTACTTTGGTGTGCACATTCAGTGTGTGCTATGTGTGTTGGTTCAAATTACTTCGAAAGATATCAGTATCAAAAATGAGAAAGGAAAAACGTAAATCCCAACTCATTTTCAACTTCAATATTATGCCAAAAAAAAAATATGCTGTCACCCAAAAACATTCCTTGAAACGCAAATTAAAATTAATTAAATTATTCAGAATTTACTTACGATTTTGGTCGATGACAACGAACCTTGTGTGAGTAATATTAATCTGCCAGAAATAATAGATTTCCCCAAAAAATATTTTATTCTGGCCAGAGAATATTGTGGCTTAGCGGTTTGTTAAATTAAATAAAGCTATTTCGAAATTTTTTTTAACTTTTTATGATTTTTTTTTATTTTTTTTTATTTTTTTTTTGTTTTTTATTCACAAAAATGTGAGATTTGTTGTGCTAAAGACTTAGCAATATACACACAACCTCACATCAAAAGGGACTTTAATCGTCTGACACGACACAAAAACGAGGTACTCTGACAGCAACTATATTTCATGCACGGCTCACATGTGTTTGTAACTAAGACAATTCTTAATGACTACTTTACTTTATGATAAAATACAGCCGTTGTGATTTGTTCTCTTTTGGTACTTAATGTAACATGCATTAAGAAAGAAAAAAAGAGATTTAATCCTAGACTTTAGCCATTCTGGTTGGAATGAAATTTGTCTATTCTCGTCAAATATTCATCGTCATTTTAAATAACCAAATAAAATGATCACTATATCCATGAATTGGGCTAACAAAATCACTGAATGTACATCGCAATAGGCCGTAGTGATTTCATAGATTCACACACAGATGGCAGTCCATTTCATTTGTTCATATCAAAACGAGCTTTCGGAATTTTCATTTTCAAGTTTTTGTGATGACACCCAATTAAAATGTATACTTTAGCTAAAATCTCAGTTTTGTTATGGAATTTATACATTCGATTGAATTATTCTTTGTTTGAGAATCTTTTAAATGTCAAAACTTTTGGTATATCCAATATCCAACATCGAATACCTAGTACTTCGTTCATTGACAGTTTAGTTATTTATAAGCCTTCAGCTGCATGAATACCCATATTAAACATAATCAGCACCAGACGGAATATGTTAAAAGAAAATATTCGTGCTTTCAGTAAAATACCTTGATCATAGACTAGCAGTAGTAGTGAGTGAACAACTTTTGCATACCGTGAATCGTAGACAATCGATTTTATCACGGAAAAACATTTGTTTTTTTGTTTTTTTGCGTCTTCATCGTTGTGGTCGCAAAAGAGGATGAGACAACCATAAAGGAAGAGAAGAACACATCACACATTACACCGAAAACCGAAGAATAACAATGCGTTAATTGTAACTTCAACAAAAATGTCGCATATTAATTTACATCTTTCTTGGGTCTTCGAATGTTTTTCGCTTCCGATAATATTTCAGCAAAGATAACATTCCATTGTTTGTGTATTGTGCAACATAATAATAATAATAATACATCTATCAATAGGTGGGGTAAAGTTTTTTTTGTCATTGTTGTTGTTTTATATTTTATAATAATATAAACGATTGTGCTGTTTCCGTGGTGAGAATCATGTAATGATCTAATCATTTTATCGAGAATCGAAACAGCGAGAATGTTTTGTTTTGTGAATTCGATAGTTGCCAATGGATATATTGGATATCGATGAAAGGTGATTTTATAAAATTGGTTGACAATTTCACAAAACGAATCCAATTCGACATATTTGTTTGGTGTTGTTTTTTATCGTGTTGAGCGACGACAATAAAAAATAATTAAAAAAAAAAAGAAAAAAAAATCATTACGGTCACTGAGCCGATTAAACAATACATTTTGTTGATTGTTGAAGCTATTTTTCATAATTTCGACATAACGTAACATGCAAGCAATGGACAAAGCAATAGAATTATTGCTATTGTGAAAAGAAGAGAAAGAGAGAAAACCAAACAATGTTAAGTATTCGCATTTGAATATCGGCCTTCACTTTCACGCGTTTTAATTATTATTATAATTATTATCGATGATCATCATTGCTGCGATCGAATGTTTTTCATTTCTCATTTGATCAGCTATGCGATGCGATGCAATATGTTCGGCAAATTGTTTATCTTCCGATTTGTTTTCGATGAAATTAAACCTGACGCTTCAAGATCGTTTGGAACTTTCTTTTTTTCTTTTTGTTTTTTGCCTGTATTTGCAAACAAAATTCATGAAATATTTGGAAAACTTGTAATTAACAAAATTGGTGTGTATCAATGTGTTTATTTCATGGTCCCTTGAGAGAAGTGATGTGAAAAGATGAGAAGATACAACAACAAAAAAATACAAGAAAAACGAAATCAAAACCAAAAACAAAAGAACGATATCAAAATACAAAATAAAGACACTTATTAAATGAAAAATTTAGCATGTAGTACGTGACCTTAACTTGAATTGTCAATCTTTAATGTTTTGATTATGTGAACTCTTTTTTTTTTTCATTATCTTGAACGTGGAAAACTTTAAAGTTGTGTTTGGCCAAAAACCTCGATACCATTCTCGATGAGATGTTCGAATCAGAGTATCATTGATTTATTTATGAATAGCAAACAAATGATGACAACGGGCGGCTGGCAACTAGCAAGCGACAACGTTTGTTCTTTTTTTTTCTTTTTTTGCTTATCAAACGATTTTATCGTTATTCATATAATCATCATAATCAGACGATTTTTGAATTTAGGCATTTATTATCTTGTGACAAATGTGCTGCGAATGTTCTTCAACTATGTACATATCCGGTTTTCATATCATTATCTAGGCAACTCTCAGTTGGTTTGGAATAATTCAAAATACCCACCCACTCTTATCAATGTGTACGAACGACGAATAAGTATTTCAATCAGAATATTTTATTTTAACCAACTTTTTCCAGTTACATCCATATTCCATATATATGTATCAAATCAAACGTATTAAATACCTCGGATCAACGAAAGAAGAGATAACATGAAAATAAATTATTCAGATATTCAATCCGTAGATACGGGCAATTAGAAGAAAAGTGTAAATTTATTTCATATGTTATTTGCATTGCCTGTGATTGTCACGTTAATTTACATTTGGCCAATTTGAATTGTTGCCGAAACCTTAAAAGATCCATATACTTTGATCTTGTTGAGAAACGTGTGCTTACTTAGTTAAGCTTCCTGTTATTTTTACATGCGTGAAAAAAAAACAACATTAAATTCAAATGGACCATGCCAATTGTAGGACACGCAAAACTATCGAACTAATGTGTGCTGAGAATGTCTAAAGTAATTTATTTTTCGTTCATTTTGAACTTCAATAGTGTGTGGTATGTGAAAGACCTAGGCCATAAAGACACGTGCGCTTATAATTGTCTATGAAAAATTCCAACTGTTAAATATCTATTACGATCGTTGTTTTTTTTAATTGTTGTTTAAAAATGCCATATTTTTTCTATGGTCGGTGTATGGGGGGAAAGAGGTGTGAGGGCTTTTTTTCGTATTCTATACGCCGTATGTTTGCATGTCATCTGAAATTCTCGTTTCCCGAAGAATTTTATGTTTACAAAGAAATTTATTGCATTCTGAGGGAATTTTATTGCACATTCTGAATAATTGTTTTAAGTGTAAATTCGATAACAACAGTTACCTCGAATCAATATTGAATTTCTTTTGTTCCTTAAATTTTTTTCAGAAAACTTCATAGAGCAATATATATGCAAAGACGTGGCTGAAGAGGTTGACGACTTAAAAGAAATACAAAAATAATGAGAGTCTGTATAGCATTTATATCATTGGATTCAAAAAAAGTGGCGCAAAATAGTGGTCCAATAAATAAATCAATCCAAATCTCCAGGTCGGCACAACTTTTTATATATATATATATAAAAAAAAAAACAAAATGATCATATATGTATAATAATCATTCACTATATTTTGAATAGGTTTTCGAATAAATTGTAATCAACAAAGGCACAAAATATTCGATACAATATCCTGGATGAAGGCTCTGAAAATGTTCACTATTCATAATATAGTTCAACATAATCGTTTAGTTCGATTAGTTATATTAATGATAATAATTGGTTTGACGATATTTTTATACACGTCATACTATGCAAATTCAGCGTTAGATCGTTTACCAACATTACAAAGACTGCATATGCCATTGATATCAGTTTCATCAATATTAAACGAAGATAAAGAAAATCCATCATTTCAGCGTCAAAATGCAAGCGATGAACGAATCAATGACAATATCATTCATACAAAACCAATGAAAAAAACAAAAGCCGAAAATGGAAGCGATATTGGAAATTTAAGTGATGTTGCTATCGCGCAGCAATCGAGCTCCGTCGGAGGTATTTTATAAGATTTTTTTGTTTTTTTTTCTTTTTCGTATGATAAATATTGACTTGATTGGATTTTATTCGTCTAGATTTCATTAATACTTCGTTTACGTCGCAGCAACAGTTTGGCGATCCATCATCATTTTTAGCGTTAGCCGCATCATCGGAGCCACTAGCATTCATACTAAATTCGAATGACAGTAAGTACAATTTATGCGGAATGATTTTCGTGAATCAAATTTTCATTTTACCATCGTTTTTATCTTCAAAAAAAAAATGAACGATAGCAATGCCACCAGCCACATCAAATATAATGCCTGTTGGAAAAGTGCAACAAAATCTAATCGAAGCAATCGAACAACAAAAACTATCACAATCAGTATCGACTGGAGGAACCGGAATTAAATCTAATTCCAAAAGTAATATCGATCAAAACAATAACAACAACAACAATAACAATAATGATCAACACAAAAATAAAACGATCCCCGAACATTTGGATACATCAAAAGGCATACGAACAAGTGATTTATACGAATCTGGTCATTCGTTAGCAAATAGTGAGCTATGTGGAACGAATTCTGGTGATCATGTTCGTTTATTAATATTAATAACATCGGCACCAGCGCATCGTGATGCCCGTTTAGCCATACGACAGACATGGGGCCACTATGCAACACGTCGTGACATTGCAATGGCATTCATTCTTGGTGCCACAAATGTTCAATCAATTGAAGATTCACTTGAGGCTGAATCTTATATGTATAGTGATATAATACGTGGTAGATTTTTTGATAGTTATAACAATTTAACATTAAAAACAATATCATCATTAGAATGGGTGGATACATATTGTTCGCGAGCCGCATTTGTACTCAAAACTGATGATGATATGTTTATAAATGTTCAGCGTCTTATGTCATTTATTGATAAACATCGTTCCGATGATCGTATTATTTATGGACGTTTGGCTAAAAAATGGAAACCAATCCGTAATAAACGATCCAAATATTATGTATCACCGCAACAATATTTTCCATCAGTATTTCCACAATTTACAACTGGGCCGGCTTATTTAATAAGCGGTTCGGCTGTACATGATTTGTATTTAAAATCATTGGTTCAAACATATTTAAAATTGGAGGATGTTTTTACAACGGGTATTGTTGCACAATTAGTGAATGTTAAACGGGTTCATATTAATGAATTCCTAAATAGACGAATTGCATTCAATCCATGCAATTTACGAAAGGCAATCAGCGTACATATGGTTAAAGCAAATGAACAATTCGATTTGTGGAAAAAACTTTTAGACACAAACACAAAATGTAAATAAATAAATAAATAAATATTATTATTGTTTAAGTAGCGCCTTAGATTTTAAATGTGAACAAAACGACCAGAACGAAACGAAAAGAAAAGTCATATACAAGAGAAAAGACTAAACGTTTCTAACAGTAGATAAGTGAATGAATCTCTCGATGAAAAAGAGAGTGAAAATTAGATTTTACAACGAAAAAAAAGAGAATAATTTCCCATCTTAGTTGTGAATCTCCATATTATATTTTGAATTTCATTCAAGCTAAAGCCAAGTTGAGATTTTTGTAAATTAACCGAAATCATCGATGTATATTTTTTTGAAAGAGAAAAAAAAAATGATCGAAATACAGCAAAAATTCTTGTGAAGAATGACATAAATGGATGAGTTTTTATTTTTTTTTTCCATTTTTTTTTTAGCTCTTACCGAAGCCAAGCTTAACTACCAACTTCTATTCGCGATGGAAGAGTATAGCGATTTATAATTTTTCCATAATGCGGATTCGATATGTCAGTCATCGAAACCAATCAGGCTAATGGATTCGAGAAAGCAACAAATAACAAATGGTTCAGCTGTAATTTAATGCGAAGTTTGTTTGCAATTTCAAAATTCGTAACAAATTGATGGTTGACGGTCTCTGAAAATAAGTAATAAACATCAATCGCTTAATACTCGTACATAGACGACTGTATGTATACAACAAGTGTCTTTCTTTGTTTTTATACAATATCAAATCAACGGAGAAAAGTCGTTCAGTGTATTTTATACTTTCGTAGCGTTCGCTTCTGTTTCTATTTCAGTTCATTTCTTTTCAAATTGCGTTCAAATTTTTTCTATTTTTTCGAGAATCTTTCTTCTCATTTGTTTGCTAGAAATTGGAGAAGTGAAAATTCTATTAAAATGATAAATGTACCAACGCTTACATTAAATAATGGTGTTAAAATGCCGGCATTTGGGCTCGGTACCTATGCGGTAGGAATGTTTTCAATTCTTTCAAAATACACTTGCTGCTACAGATTTATGCATCGGTTCGTGTTTCTTATTAAATAAATATTTTCAGTCAAAAGGTGGTGAAGGAATTGCTGCAATAAAAAAGGCAATTGATATCGGCTATCGTCATTTTGATACAGCATTCTTATACAACAATGAGTCCGAAGTGGGTGAAGCAGTTTGCGATAAAATATCAGAAGGTGTTATAACACGTGAAGACGTATTCATTACCACCAAAGTAATAATCCATTTCGTATGGAACAAAATTCGCTGTTTGACTAATTCCAATGTAATGAAAAATAAAAATCATTTCTCATTTGACTATAGCTTTGGTGTACATTTCATGAGCCGGAACGTGTCGAATATGCATGTAGAAAATCGTTAGAAAATTTGGCACTTGATTATATAGATCTTTATGTTATGCATTTTCCAGTTGGTTTCGTTTATCATGGTGATGAAGTGCCATGGCCAAAAGATCCGAACGGTATCCAAGAGACAAAGTATATATTTTTCATATTCGTATTCTCATCTTTGTTTCGATTTGTTTTTTGTTTTTTGTTTTTTTTTTTTTCAATTTCGAGTGAAACCATAAAAATGCTGTATTTAATTAAATTCATTTGATATATGGAATAGTGATGTCGATTATCTTGATACGTGGAAAGCAATGGAACGATTAGTTGATTTGGGTCTAGTCAAAAGTATCGGACTGTCCAACTTTAACAGTGAACAAGTTGACCGTGTGGTTAACGAATCAAAAATCAAACCCGTCACAAATCAAATTGAATGTTCGCCGATGATCAACCAAAAGAAATTGACAGCATTTTGCAATGAGCGTAATGTTGTGGTTGTGGGCTATTCTCCGTTTGGTCATCCGAATCCAGCTAAAAAAATTCCTGAATTTTTGTTCAGCGAAAAAACTCGAACAATTGCTAATAAACATAACAAAACACCAGCTCAGATTGTTCTTCGTTATTTGGTAAGTGATTTAATGTGAAGTGAAATTCAAGTACACTTTATCTCATCTCCAATGACTGGCTGGTTTCTTTTATTCATTTTAGGTTGAGCTGAACGTTGTACCTATACCAAAATCTGTGAACGAAGATCGATTGTTGGAGAATATTAATGTTTTCGATTTCAAATTAGATGAAGAGGACACCAAAATAATGGATTCCTTCAATACAGGACAACGTTTTGTAAAATTGTCAGACGCAAAGCATGCTAAATACTGGCCGTTCGGTTTGGAGTTCTAAATTGCATATAATTTATAAAAGAAAACATTCAGATTTCAAATGATGATGTTATATTCATCGGAAATGTGTACCAAACTCTTATATCGTTGAGTCTTTGCCATTCGTTGGCCATTTTATTTCATCAAAATTTTTGGATGATTGTGCCTTCCAAAATTTCTACAACAACTCAGAATAACAATAAATAAAAGAAACACAAAAAAAAAAATAGAAGAAAAAAACGGTGTCTTTTCATCTAACGTTAAATTGATAAATGATTTTGAAAAGAAAAAACCAAATAAACAGTGGCGCACCCGTAGCATAAAAACGACCAATTAATTCACTTTAACAGTTGCAGAACAGCCGATAATAGGTCACAATGTTCGCGCTGGTAATAATCCATGAAGAAATTTCATTAACAACAAATATTTTCTCATACCGCCCATCCTATCCATTTTTGACAGCATTCAATTATTGAAAAGTGAGTTCGATGTATTAAAGCCGACGTATTTTATCTGTATTAAATTCTGACAAGCCCATTAATTGGCGACTCTACCAATTTATTATTACACAAATATGAATTTTCGAATAAAAATATTAATTTATTATGAATTTGTTTTTGTCAAAAAACAATGTTAAAATATTAGTGAACATGACAATAAAAAATATTTATCTATATAAAGAATAAAATACAATTGTGTAGACTTTTACATGCCCAAAAAACGCGGAAAAAATAAATGGTCACCTCCTGAAAAAGGTTGAAACTGGCAAAATATTTGGGCTACGTATTTTGGACGTGGATTCGTTGAGTAATGAATTAAAATAAAAAGAAAGGCACTTTGTTTGGCATCGATTTTTGTGCATTGAGAAAATTGAAAAATTCAATGGATGACGCAATACGATTAATAAATTCTAATATTTCTGAGTTTCCTTTTTCCTATTGGATCGCAAATTTAAGGCACAAATTTCAATCACATTCACAACAATTCAGTTCACGTTAGTTGCCGCTTAAAATGTTTTAGCATTCACTTAAATATATAATTTAATTATTAATTTTAAACATTCAGTTTGCCTCATGTTTGTGATTAATTGTTGTGACAGAGGCAGTCCACCACGAACATGTACATAATTATCGCTTCATTTTATCTAAAATCGGCACAATCATATCGAATGTTGGCCGCTTGCCCGGATCTTCATTCATGCAAATTGTAATTAATTTTGAGAAATATGATGATGTACCAGGTGGTACTTTCAATCGTAAACCTTCCGTTGCAATTCGCATACCACATTCCATTGGCGATAAATCAGCGAATGGAATTTCTCTTGTGCTCAATTCCCAAACGCATATAGCAAAGCTCCACATATCGCATGCTTCCCAATTACGATCAGAACGTTTCTTTTGTAATGCTTCTGGTGACATCCAGGCCGGCTGATACAAACGTCCATGTTCTTGGAACGAAAATTTCGCATCGCCCATATTGATTCGAGCTGTCAAATCCTCATCAATCTGTAAATATATGAATTGAATTAGTTGATTGAAAGAAATTCATATGTGCCATGATATACCATAACATGGAAGCTGTTCAAATAATATTCTGGTATGATACGTTCCAGAGAATGCAAGAATGCCATTCCTCTGGCAATATCTAAAGCAAATCGAACAGCCTGTGCAGTATCAACAACAACACCGGCAGCACCATGGAGTAGATCATACAATGAACCTCTCGGCATATACTGAAAACAATTTGAATTAATGATTCATTTTTTTTTTTTTAAAGTTGTGAGTTGTGTGCATTCCATTTACCTGGCTTATAACCACCAAATTTGGCGGTGAATTACATGCACCGATAACTGGCAAAATATTTGGATGCGAAAAAATACGCAATTTTGGAAATTCTTCATCAAAATCACGTGATATACGTGCATTACAATCACGAACCGATAAAATTTTCGCAACAATATCATTTTTTTGCCAACGACCTCGCCATGTATCGCCGGATGGTGTAATTGCTAATTTGGTATGCAATTCTAGATCGCGTATATTGATGCCTTTGTATCGGGATAGAGTTGCATCGCGTGAACGTGTCTTCAATCCAAGCCAACTTTGGTCTTTGAAACTGATTTTTCTGAGCTCTTGGCCACTTTCGATGGCCAAATCATGAAGCCGTTTGGCTAACAATGGCTTTGCCTTATCTAAAGGTGTATCACCGTCTTTATTTGAAACCGAAACCAAAGCTCCATGATTTACCAGCTCCTCAGCGATAGCTTGATAGCCCCAGAAGCAGGCATAATGCAATGGTGAATTTCCGTGCTCATTTGTGGTGTTGACATCTGATTTATGTTTCAATAGCTGAAAAATATCCATCAATGGAATTGAATGATGAATTATATTATGTCTGGCGTCCAAACATTGATTCGAGTCGTATTTTACATACCAAAAGAACAATATCGAGGTGACCATGGGCAACAGCCAAATGCAACGGAATATCATCTCCCATATTTGTGGCATTAACTCGGGCTCCACGTTGCAAAAGCATTTCGACCAATTTAGTGTGGCCCTCTTTGGCTAACCAATGCAACGGACTGAAACCATGGTCGTCACTGAACAAAAAAAAAGAACAACATTAAAGTTTGTGGAACCAAAAAAACTTGAAATATCAAAATCAATCAAATATTTTCCTTCAAGGCAGCGTAATATTGAAAAATAAGTAAAAGCAAATAATTGAATCTAGCACACACATCACACATGTTCGCATTTTCATTTTGATGAAAAGCTGTCATCCCACATATTATTTTTTGTTGAACTGGGTGTGACGTATAAACATGAAATTACCATTTATGGTATAAATTCATTGAACTAATTCGTTTTACATTTTTTTTTGGCTTGTTTCTTTTCGATCAGAATGTATTGAAGGATTGGGAAGCCTCACCCTTGATTCATATCATGTTCAACATCATCCAACCACAAACGCACTTGTATCGAGTTGCCTTCACGGCACCAATGAAAAATATCTTCCATTTTTCAATGAACACCAAACTTCTGTTTTTCTTCGAATCAAATCTAGCTGAATGGTTGTTTGTTCGTATTGGATTTTGTTTATACAACACTTGGACGCACAAAAAATAACAAAATTTTGCCAAATCTACTCGAATCCAGATTAATTGATATATTTGTCATCCGATCAAAAAGTGAATAGAGTTGAAAAAAAAAGAAGAAAAATCAAAAACCAAAACAAATGACAAATGTCGGGTGTCGTAATGTTCGAATTGAATAAAAAAAAAAATACGACTATATAGAAAGATGTTGACATTTGTGCATAGTGTGTGCGTGTGAATGAATGAGTAGAAATGGTTAAGAGTTTGACAGTCAATGCTACGAATTCTGAACCGGGCTTTATGCCAACAAATGATTCATTTTGCACAAATTCAAACTGTTGTAGTAAACTCCGTTTAAGCAGAACATTGTCTTTGGGGGATTTTTTTCTATTTATTTGAAAGCTAACAATTATTTGAAATAATGTTAAAAAATAAAAATAAAATCAAATTATAGCGGTTGAATGAGCTGCCTTTCCACTTTAATACCGTTACTCATTCGGAAAAGTACCGTCCGGAAATAACCGTCAAGTGTGAACAATCATTCAGGATGCGGGATAGCTGGAAAATTGATTTTTATCTATGAATGCACCCTCTGTGCTTGCCATAAGTAAATAGTTAAACATGACGAAATAACAGTAGTATAGCAAATGCTGACGAAGCGTGAGCATCATTTGCCATTTTATGGAAAGATCGAAAAGGTGTAAATAGCATTTTGCGTTCGTATTATTATTTGCATGTGATGAGAAAAAAGTGAAAGTGATTCGATGTTTGAAGATTGATTCTGAAATGAATGTCAATGCCGTTACATGAGGATAAAGAAACAAATTTGAGGCAAACAGTAAAAAAGAATCGACAAAAAAATGTCTGATATTCAATTGCATGAAACAACAAATTATCCACCAGGTTGGGACTGTAAATATGATACAAAAACGGGAAAATGGTAAGCTATTAACAGTTTTTGAATATAAAAACTTCAATGTTCAAACAAACAATACAAAGAACCAAGAATTTGTGGAAATATAGCCATTCATTAATTGATAAGAATAATAATTAGAATTGCGACTCGTGTTCCGTTATTACCAAGCTAAAATGTTTCCATAATATGTATCATGCTTCCAATGTGTATTGTGTATACTGTATACTGTATAAATTATTATGCATGCTTATAGCCTAGAACCTATCGGCTCAAAACCCGCAACTCATAGCATATATCAAAACATCAACACACAACGCCATATTTCATGTATTATGATACGCAATCACTTACTCTGTTGCATAATAAGTGAAGCGTTCTCATTCTTTGATTCCTTTTAACGTTAATAAACGTTTAGAAATATGAAAAAAAGAGCACCACTCTACTCATTAATATTGGGTCAACGATGCACCTTCCATCCAATAATAACAATGTTGGGAGGGAGAAAAAAGTGCAAAAGGGTTGTGATGCTTTGTTTATTGTTTTTGCATTCATAAGCTCTTCTGTTGTACGTTTTCATTAATATTTTCTGTTTTTTCTTGCCGTGTTTTTTTTCCTGTTTCGCGTTTTCTTTTACTAATTTTCCCCTTTTCGTTAAAATGGCGAATGGCAAAATGTATGATGAATATATGACGCTTAACATAATGGTGATACTTTGTCATGTGAATCTATGGAATGGGCATGAACATGAAACATTATACGTGAATGATTTTTGTTATATCATTTTGAATATTAAGATTAAGCGCAGTACCAAATACCAAACATACCGAATACAAGTGTGCACAGACACTGCACAACAGTTTGCACCATTTACGATTGAAATAATGTGCAGTGTGCATTGATATTTGGCTGTTGAATCAAGGATGTGATTAATTTTTCGTCGATAATTTTTGTATTCATACGACGGAAACATAGAAAAAAAAACGTAGGCTGAAATTCAATTCGAATTCTAGCTTCAAGTTGAATTGGACATTGAATAACAGGGCATTCAGTCCGTTCCGTGTATTATAGTCTACTACATTTATTTCATTTAAACACTAAAATTCATTAAATTAATTTTTATTCTGTATTTTTATATTTCAGTTACTATATTAATTACCTAACAAAAGCGATGCAATTAGAAGATCCCCGAGTTCGATATCGTCAATTGCAAAATGAGCACGCTTCGACGGAATCGATTCCTTTTCAAACCAGTTCACAGGTGAATAACCATTAGTCTTTGTTTCTATTTTTATAATATGCCCAATTCATGTTTTTCCACCCTTAAAATGTGCGTTTCTTTTCTCAATGAATCGATGTTTTTGAAGCACTTGAATAAATTCGGGCATTGGCCGTGACCCTGTTGAAATTTTATATTGCGTATTTTCAGAAATACTAATCATTATGCACCACAGGTGCATTGCTACATTCCCAGTAAACAATTCGTAACGCTAAATAGTATGTTTTGTGCGAAAAATATGCATTTTTTGTAACGCTTTTTAGCTAAAAAAAATGCATATGATTCACACATGGTATGCCCATTTTATGCACAGCAAATTCATGAATGAATTGGTATTATTTTTTTCTTTCTTCTTCTCTCACTATCAAAAATTAGAATAACTTCGTTTTTTTGTTTTCCGATTGATCTGAAATTTTGGGTTTAGGTATAACTTGGGAAATGCTACCGATTAGCGACTTTTCCGACTAAAATTTTTTTTTTCAAAAAAATTTCCTCGAAATATTATTGTATTACCTTTTTTTTTGGAATTTTTTTTTTCATTTCCTTAAAAAATTCCTTGTCGATTTTTGTATTTTAATTCGGATCGAATGGACAACAAAAAGTGTTTGATAACATTTCGAGTTTGATAAGACCTGTGGTGCATATTTTTAAATTCGGTACTATTGAAAATGAGTATGAATTTATGTTGTGCTAAAAATAAAGATAGAAAAAGAGATTTCAGAGTTAAAGTTTCGAAGGAAAGTAAAAAGCCAATGTCTATCATTTTGGAAAACTGAAAAAAATCACACATAATTTTGTTACAACTATGCAACTCAAATATATAATCGAAAACAAAATCACCCCAAATATTTACAGGGCTATCAGCCATTGCATGGCTCCCCATATCATGTTTATCCCATTAACAATCACCCATATGCAGTCCAAGCATTTCAAGCACCGAACACAGCATCATTGTACAATGTGTCCACCAGTCCATTGTTAACAAATAAAATGCAAAAAATGGTAAGCGATCACAAAACACCAAGCAATATAATGCGTTTCGTAAATGGTATTGGTTGTTTATTGTTTATTGTTTAGCAATGATAATAATAATAATAATAATTTTGATTATGAGTTTAAATCTAAATGATTTGATATTATTATTCAAATTAATTTCAGGAAATGTCTCCGGTGTTGCGAATGGGTAGTCCGAGTGTATCAAGGATAATTCAACATTTTGACAGAGGAAGTCAAAACATGAATTATCAAGAAACATCGTTCACAACCCAGGCCGATACGGATGCAGCTGTAGCCAAAATAAACACAATGTTTCCAACAGCCAGTGAGGCGCACATTCGATTGCTGCTGAAGAAGTAAGAGCCTCACTTACGTATTTATTTTAATTGCTTCATATTCAACACACAAAAAAAAATGCTTTGAGTTGTGCGAACCAAAAACAGATTTGCAATATCCTGTGCTGTTTTATGAAATGCTATTTAGCGACGAAGGCCGTTCGAACTAAAACAATATAAATGGAATTTGTTTTTTTTTTTTGGTTCGCATGACCTTATTTAAATTGAATATTCTAAACAAATTGCATACCAATAATGAGAATACAGTACTTATCTATTGGTTTTTCTATTCGTTCAAAAAACAAAAACACAAATCACAAACTCACTCACATTAACACATAATAATATTTTCTATTAATGCTGCTTAAAAACTTATATATTCACACTGCTTCAACTGTTGTCACATACTAACAATTAAACAAATCGAAAAAAAAAAATTAATGACAAAATTGTAAATAAATCGTGTGGCCAAAAATCAAAAGATATTACAATCGCGAAGCTGTTGTTATATCAGCCTTGCAAGTGGAAAAGCATCCACTGACAACGCCAGGCCCGTTCTCAACGCCACCATTGCCACGTCATCCATTGAGTAAAAAGCATTCTTTGATCACAATGACGCCACCGATGAGCCGATTTGAGCCACTAACATCACGAACAAACAGTCCAATACCAGCAAGGCCTGGTAGTTGTGCCAGTGGTAGCTATTCACCACGTGTCGGCGAAGGATTCCGCAGCTCACCAAAACCACATTCATCACCAAAAATGAAATTGAGGTTCTGGTTTTGTAACACATCCTCCTACACTCTTTTATTTTCATCGCTTACCATTTTTATCTGTATTATTTTTAAATCAATCTGTTCAATTGACTGTTTAACGTTTTTCTTTTGGTTTTTCTTTGAATTTTGTGATTCAAAATGTTTTTGGTTTCGGTGAACGTTATAGCTTTGCATGTGCTTTTTTTCAGTCTGGCTATTGGCACAACATTGTTTTATCATCGATTGTTTATTCATCATTCATAATTATTCGTTATTTATTTGTATTTTATTCGAAAATTGTTCCAATATTAAATGTCTCAACTAGATAAATATAGTTATTCGTTCTCCCTTCATACAGATACCTCAAAAGTATTTATCCAAAGGCTGAAGAAATGCTTTTATTAGATATTCTTGCCAATGCTGATAATAATGTACAAAAGGCTTCCGAAAAATTGACGACAATGGGTTATGAGAAACGTGACACAACCGCACCCAAAAAAACAAATCGCGACCGCGAAGAACAAGTAATGAAAGAACGAATAAAAGCCCAAAATACGCCTCCGCTCCAGCCACGATTGAAATCAAACGAAGAAAAGCAAAAAAGTAAATTTTTGCAATTCATTTAATAATAAAATGCTTAAATGGAAATACGATTTATTTTGTTGCAGTCAAAAATCAGCTGAAAGCACGTTATAAAGACGTTGCAGGGCGAATTATAACAATGGCCCTGGATAGTGTTGATTATTCGGAAGAGAAAGCGTGCAAAATTTTGGAAATCGTGATGCAAGACGATAAAAGCATTAAGAAAGAAATTCAACAGGAAATTAAAGAAGATGCGTCTGTTGATAATGAATCCAGCCCACCATCTCGAAATCAAAATGAATCAGCTCCAGATGGTACAACCAACACCGATGAAAGGTATTTTCGTTTCGATTTTTCGATTTGCTTTTTGTTTATTTTATTTTTTCCAAATTTGCTGTGACATCAGAAATCACCGCCCAATGAGCCATTTAATGATTACAAAACGAATGGAAATCCCTATAGAACTTTGCATGTTTTTTCCACTCAATATTTATATAAAAATTGAACTTTGAACATGCATCCATTTCATGAAAGAAAGACAGGATTGCAGAAACGCCGCTTGTCGAATTGATTGTAACTTGTGTATGAGCAAATAGAAAAAATTCATTGAACTGTACAAATATCCTTTTGTCTGTGACATTGAAATTGAGTATATTTAGCGTTCGGTATTCAATTTAATTCCGAATTTTGGATATGCATTTTATACGAACCCTATTTATTCTCTGATCTCGTCGAATACAGATATTTTATTTGCATATAATTTGAACATGTTTATTATTTACTAACCTGGCTATAACCTTTGCACCCATTTTCGACCAATCACACAAATTCCCATTACATCTAAAACTAAACATTTTATACATATAACTCTCGTCCAACATAAAATCATATGTACATACGATTTAAATGGCAGCCGCAGTGATAGTACAGCAACACCTACCGCCATACCAAAAGACGAAACAAAAAGCACTTTAGCACAAGATGATGAAAATAATTCCGATGAAACCGTTAAAATTGCTAAATTTGATCGAACGTCCAAATCATCGCCGGAATCATTATCATCACCATCCGATATTGAAAACAGTCCATATAATGCCAAGATCACTCCACATAAAAATGGCAGCCGCTTTAAGGCTAAATCACATCATGCAAAGTATGAATTCTATTTCATTTATCAATTTTCGACATTGTTGTTTTATGTTTCTAATTTTTATTTTTAATCATAAAATCTGTTTCGTAATTTCTTTTTTTCTTTTTCCAAATTTTGAATGATTTATACCACTTACTCAACAATTCCCAATGATCATTATCATAATAATAATTATAGATATATTTATCGATTTTGTTGGATTTGTTTTTAATTCAGTTTAGTAAATTATAATAATAATCATGCTCAGATCATAAAGCTTTTCCTTCTTGTTTAGTTATTAATGAGAGTCAGTGAACATGTTGACTTGTGACCAATTCAAATGTCCATTCTTTTGAGATATTTGTAATAATAATTTGCTATTATATTCAACAGACCAAATACATGTATTTCCACGGAATTAAGTGATGATGTCGATGCGAATGAAATAAATGCTAAACCTTGTTTCAAAACGCCGTGGAACATGAAAAAATGTTCGACCGGACCGATGGGACCTAATGAAGACTTATTGTTGTACGTAAACTCATATATTTAATATTCATTGTTAGAATAAAGTTTTTTTTCAATAAATTTTTCTATCCTTCATCTCAGAGCTGACTACATTGCATGGAATGGAGCTAATTCAGATTTATGTAAAGGAAATCGTGGTTTAGCAAAGGGTTCGGATCCATCATTACGAACAAATCGATTAAATATTGCTCAAGGCTCGAAAAAGGAACTATGCAAAGGTCCACAAACTGGTTTAGCTAAGGGGAGCATTTATGCTCAAATCAAATTACAGCCAATTGCCAATGTTAAATGTAATTAAATTCAAAATCATTCGCTCAAAAAAAAAAAAGAAAGAAAAAGGAAATACTTTTAAATAATAATATCAATAATTTGACCTTACATTCACGTGTTAAAATGCAACAACTAAAAGATAAATTAAAATAGAATAAATACTTGAAAATGGATGCATTGTCATCATTATCAAAAATATACAATAATAATAAATTATTTTAGTAAATTCAAAATATAGTATTCAACAGGAGCAAAAATTTATCAAACACTTGTTGTTGCAACAGAGTTTATTTGGACAAAATGTGTAGAAATATCATATCGATGTTCGTGTTTAGTTAATCCTTTTCTTTTGAGGGAAAGTTGCTAGAATGACGTGAAGCAGAGTAAAATTTTAGTGTCTCTGATGTAAAGTAAAAATCGTAGTTTCCTTTGATTGGTCAAAAGAAGAATTAGATATATAGTTTCGACTCGAACCCGATCCATGAACGTTTGTTATGTTCACAGCTCACAGTCCATTCCTAATGGGTTAAAGATAGCATTTTTTTTTTTTTTTGAATGAAATTCTTTCAATCTTTTTATTAAAAAAACACATTTCTTTATTATTATAAGTTTGTATGCATGTATAATTATGCGAATGAGAAAGATAAAAATTAAAAGAAAATGAAAAAAATAAAAATAAAATAAAACTTTTTTTGTAGGTGGGTTTCTTATTTTATAGACAACTCCCTAATTATAATATAATTTGATGAAATGAACTATCATTCAACAGGAGCAAATGGCATCTATTAATCGTCATCTAATCTTGGTCATGATTTCATTTTGTTTTATTCTTCTGTACCGAATTCTCGAACAATATTATAAATATTTCCATATATGTATTCAAGATTTAAGTATGTCCGTTTAGATTTATCTTCTGTCTAAAATTAAATGTTTTTTGATGTAATGGTCATCAATTTCATAATCACTGTCTTCTTGATTTTTGTCACTTTTCTGCGATCCAATATCATCGTCCGTCCCTGAATTCAATAAAATTTACGTTATCTTTTCGTCGAATTTCCAATAAAATTTTTGTTTTGATTGTTTTTTTTTTTTTCGTTTAATTTAATTTTTTCGTTTCAATTAATTCAATTACCTAAAGTATCAGAATCATCTCCATATTCGTTATGATTGCTATTCAATTAAAAAAGAATATATACGAATCGTTTGAAATTTAATTAATAATAATAATAATAGATTGATGTGTATTTTGATTGTGAAAATTATAAAGATCAGATTGCCGAACAAAATAGAAAATAGAAGAGGAAGAAAATCATTCAAAAGGACTTTGAGTCTGATAAGAGAATATTAGCAATAATTAATAATAATTAAAAATCAATTATGCCAACTTAAAAGTAATTATATGAAATATTTTATTTGTAGAACATAGGATGCTTACTTCAAGTGAAAATCATGTATCATATCTTTATGGGTCCGAATGTGTTCCGTTTGATAAGAATTTCGTCAGCAGGCTGATGTCTCTTCACCCTCCAATGTGCTTGCTACATTTTCCAATTTATGGGACAAATGATTCTTCAAGCAATTTGAATCACTGTTCAATGCATCCATTATCTAAATCATGAATTATTATTCGATTATTATTTTTTATTTATTTATTTTAATTTTTCCAAAATGATTTCAATCGCATTGGCTGAAAATTAAAATGTTGGAATCGTGAAACGAGTCTTACCTGGTCTCGATATTTTGTTACATAAATATAGAGTTCCTTCAATGCTGCGATTGTATCAAATTCGTCACGAATAGACAATTGTTGCATAATTCCACCAATGGCATGATCACTGATTTGTGGTAATTGGGCCACATCGCGGTAAAATTGCTTGACCATTTCCTTATATTGTGGAATATCTTTTGCAAAAAGTAATTTGTTACTTGGTGAATCTTTTCCCAATCGATGTTCAGTTGTTGAGCATGCATCCATAAATGTTTGAGCAATAACGCTCAAACATGCATCAATCGTTGGTGTTTTATTGATATCGAATATAAAGTCGGGATTCTTAATAAAATTCACCCAAAAGCGCAAAGGCAAACTGAAACGAAAATCCAAGAAATTTGGTCATTTAATTTTTAAATATTATTGTATTTAGCAGCGATGCACGATGTACGTACCTATTTGATTTCCATGCATGTATAATTTCCATGTCGACAATACCATGCCGATGTGCAGCCTCATCAAGTAAATCAAATAGCCATTTAACCGCCGGTGGTAATTCTTCATTAACGGTAAGTATTGTTTGGAAAAAGTCATCAACAAATTTTTGTATTGTTCCTTTGGTTGCCAATAAACGTGTTAGGAAAATTTCTGGAATGGTTTTATTTGATCGATCATTAACACCGGCCGATCCAAGCATCTGAATACCCTGGCTACTTAATACACCGATCGACATAGCCATATTCTTAATATTCAAATGATGATCATCAATATTCGTTGTGAACATTAATGGTTTCACCAAATGAAAATATCGAAAACCGGATACAGCCGGCGATTGAAGACCATCCAGTTCATTGTTCAATATAATGTGCGATTGTGCATCATTAATATAATAACCATGACTAATGTGATGCTGTTTAGCATTATATGAATTATTATAGATTTCCGTATTTGATTGACGTACAATTAACGACATAACGGCTGATTCTTTAACACCATAATGGGCTAATGTATTCAATCGTTTCCATTGTCCGCCAATTGTTTTTGTTGTTAAATCTTCATCTTGTAGTGTTAGATGACCACCGCGACCATGCCTCCATTCTAAATCTACTTCATGTATTGATGGCCTCATTGAAAATGGCGTATTCTTAAATAGACCGTCCAATATTTTTGATTTAACTTGCGATATTGTGTCGCAATCTAATACTTTGCATTGGATTTTTTCATCCAAATCCTCTTGAACAATATGTAATACAACTGGATTATGAGCAATTTGTTCACGTAAAAGTTTCTCTTCGGACAATGAATAACGGGCCTCATGCGTTATGGCATCCACAAGACCTTTTTCAATTTGATGCTTTATCGCTTTGAATAGCAAAAATAAACTCGAACCAGCATATTCTTTGAGATAATCATACATACAAATGGCCATATAATTTGTGAGCATTTTTTCGACAACACTTTCCGTACGACGTAACATAAGCTGCGGATGCTTGGTCATTACCGATTTGTCGATTAGCCGAAGTAGTAGACATTTGAGTATGTCGGTCGCATAATCCATTTTATTCATCAACACAACCATCAATAATGATGCAACGTTTACTCTGCAAACGACACAATATGATGTGATTATTTATGAATTTTAGTTTTCGATTGATAAATAATGATTATAATTATTTATTATTATTTATTTACTCATTACTCACTTGTCACGAATATTGAAGGATTTTTGCGCTTCTAAGGTCTCAATAAAAGTTAATAAAAATACTTTATTGTTGACCAATTGTTCGAATTGTATCATAGCATTGTCGTAATTGGTACGCGATGTATTTATTCGTAATTTAGGTGAATTCAATATTGGATGATCGGACACACCGGGGAAAAACACTTTCATGATATAATTTATATGATCAAGTGTGGGAATGCCAGAATTTTCAAGATCAGCTGTCAAATCCGTTAAACATGTCTGAAGTTCAGCGAAAGCTTGCTTACATTCCATTCGAACGTTACTCTCCAATGTGTCCATCTGAATTTGAATTCTGTGCATTTTCAGAATTTTGATTGAATAGTAAAACAAATTTATCAAATAAGAAACGAATCGAATAAAATAATAAAAATCAACTTTATGTTGTCTTACCGCTTGTATTCGCGTTCAGCTTGGGTTGATTTTCGGCGATAAACGATCAATATTACAAATAATAATGCAACAATAATAATGCAACCGATAGTGATTCCGACAATAGCATGCGAAAAGGTATACGGATTGAGTAAATCATATTTCAAATAACCGATTGGAAATCTCAATGTTCGGCCAACATGGACTACAACCAATGGTAGATCCATTGTTGTATCAAGAATAAGATCATTGTTTGGTTCCGGTTGTTGTTCCGGCGGTGTGCATACCAAATGTGTTCTAGCCAAATTGGTAACATTACATGTCTGTTGTCCAATGCTAACACTCACATCAGACTCATCACTGGCCTCTCTCAATTTTTCTCCTTCAATCACAAGCGTATCGCCTTTATATAATTTCAAATTATTTGGAAAATGAAAATATACGGGATCACTGACATATGTAATGGTTGAATGAATATTTTGAAAATGTTTGTTAAGATCGCGAACCGTTTGAACATTATCCATGGCAAATGCAATTTGCATTGACATTTGTGTTTCATGAATTTTAAGCGATGCGGCCAATTCATTGGTGGTCGTAAAATCATTATCAATTTCGGCACTTGTACTTGCCAATGCTGTCGGTGATGTTGCTCCAATTCCATCAATATACATACTGCTGGGTAAAAGAGGCGATGAAGTCCATGGATTCGATGATGCTGTCGATGTATAATAGCTAATTGTCGTATAAATTGTATCGGCATAGGAATTTTGTCGTTTGCGACGTTGATTCGGTTCAGTTTTTATGAATTGGAATTTATCAAGAGTGGCAGTTGGTGCAGCATCAGCTATTTGCTGCTTCATAAATTCATTTTGAAGTCGATATTCTAGAAATTTTCCATTTATAGCCGGTGATGGACATTCCATTTGGGTTGACGTTATGACGGTACAAGTTGTTCGATTAACTAGCTCATCATTTAGAAAGACTTCGAGTTCAGGCTTTTGAATTGAATCCAAATTTGATCCATGGACGGTTATCATACGGCCACCACTTGCAAAACTTCTAAGCGGTTTTATTTCCATTATTGTTGGATCGGATGTATAATTGAAAATACTGCAATCCCTTATATCCGAAAACCTGCTGTTAAATGGAATTTTTTGTTTGAAATTACAAAAAATTATTCCGTTCTTCAATATTTTATTTCAAAACATACTCATTAAGTCGTCTCATTTTGTCCGTATTGTCTCCTAGATCGTTGGAAAGCGCATGCATCATATCATTTCCACATGAATATGTTCGATTCGCACCATCAATAATAAGTGTTAAAACACGAATCTCTTGAGGATTACGTGATGCCGATGTAGTGCAGGTGATTTGAGATGATGATGCTTGACTTCCGTTAACAACGCATTCATAGCTATCCAAAAATGCTGTGATACTGGATCCAATATTCAACCATTTACCCATAATTGATATCTAAAAAATTGGCAGCGAAACGAATTGATTTCGAAATCATTCAAAATTTTAATTTGCATTCAACTTTTGTTATTTTACCTTAGTTCCACCACTTTGTGGTCCACGTCTGGGGAATAGTCCGTCCAAGCGAATATCTTTGTATTGAAACTTAACGCTCGACTCTGTGAACCCGGCCTCATTGCCAACTTTTATAGGTGCACTCATCTCGTATCCGGACGGACCAGTTCTACACTCTATTTTAACGGAGATTTCATAGCTGACAAGTTCACAAGGGATTCCACCTATTTTGATATTATCTCTTACATCCTCTGCCCGAATACCAAGATTGCTCCCTTCAATGGTAATGAGCTAATTGAATGACGAAACCGTGTTAATGATAACTGAGGATGACAAAATGTTGGATACAGAGGATACTTACGGTTCCACCTTCCATTGGTCCACTCAATGGTTTTATCTAAATAAATAGATAGAAAAATGAATAGTTTAACGTTAAAATCATGCACCGTAAAAGTTAAATAAATGAAAAATGAAAAAACAAAAATACCATATCGATCCGGGGCCGAGGACATTCCGTGACTGCAACGCCTGCACTGCAATTTTCATTATATACGCACGAGTTTCCACACCATGTGCATTGATATTTTGCGGCTCGTGTAATGCATAACGAACAATCGGCATGTTCACGATGTGAACCTAAAACATCACATTTATATAAAACTATTGGAACGGTATCAATATAATGATTTCGATTCCATAAAATGTCAACACGTGCTTCATATTCATTTATTTGGGCTTCATATGAATATGTTGTCTTTTCGCAAACAATAAATTTTTTATTTTCAACCCGTGCCGGCAATGACATATGTGCATCTTCCAGGTTTACAATGCAAAGGAATCCAGTATGAGCACTTTGTGGACGCGGTAAATTCTCAATTTCGAGTCGGATTTCTTTTGGTACTCGATTTGCAAGCAAAATTGGTTCATTCTTGGCATTCGGTTTGTAGTGCGGACATGACTATTGAACAAATAATATAAATTTATTATCCTTATTTATACATATTGAAAAAAAAAAAAAAAATCGCTCGAATTTGTGTTTACCGATGATTGACTTATGACGCTGGCCGTATTTCTGCATGTTGTTGAATTATGAATGCATTTATTATCATATAAACACCAATTACAATTCCATTGGCTTTGAACACATTTGCGGCACGTATCATGTCTTGAACAATCAAAGAATGAAAAACTTCGTGATACAAAGTCTTTATTTGTTTCAGAGCTACGAACACTTAACGAAACCGATATGTGATCAGATGTGGCCGGTATAATTGGTCGACTTATAATAGCTGGTGTTTGACAAGTTAAACCATTTTCAATGACATTTGCATCAATAGGCGTTGAATTACCAAATACACATTTGTATTTTGCATTCGCTGGTAATTCGGGTAAAGTGCGAATAACAAGCTGAACGCTTGTCATTTGATTTATTGGTATTTTGTTTGGTAAAACCATTTCAAAATCGATACATTGTTGTCCAGTTCCCAACGAAAGCCATCGACTTGCACTTGTATCCTTGTGGCAAGCATTCCGAACTGTGCATCTTTTCTCTAAAGAGCACCATCCACAGAAAGGATCTCTTGATTCCAAGCAACTCGAACAATTTGTGTATACACTGCAGTGTTCAACTCTCAATTTTGTAATCTAAAGGATTTTGAAAGATAATAATTAAGAATAGCTTTCGCATACATATATGTATTATTATTATTATATATTTTTGCATTTTATGCATTACCCTTTGTCTTGATAAAACGTATAGATAGTCTTGTTTTGGTGACATCATAGTGTCTGGCAGAATCATATTGCCGGTATCAATTTCGACACTTCCATATTCGCCTGGATGTGGACCAGAAAGCAATACTTTTTTGATCGAACCAGTTGTTGTTCCCAGAAAGGCAAGAGTATGAGGCTCTGTTATTGCTGCCGTAACAGATGTTATCGATTCATTTTCAAAATCAAACAATGAATATCCAACTATTGGCGCAACACCACTTATTTTCAATCCAACACTGCAAAAATTGTATACATTGCCCGTAGACTGAAAACGAAAACAAAAACGAAAACGAAAATTCAATTTAATGACACAATGGTTAATGATCGTCGATATTCGATGTCAGAATATCAATGAAAAATCTATACGCACTCCAACTTGTGGGCATTTGCCATCCAAAATAGTTCCCGAAATATATCCCATATTTCGATCTCGGATTGTGCCATTAAAACACATGTGAATATTTTCCGTGAACGTTTCATCAATTTCCTTCAAACTGTATAAACAAACGGCACTTTTTGATTGGGGCTCATTTGTTATTTCTTTTGATGGTGAAAAAGCGGTTATCAAAACTAAGGCATCTTTTTTAATACCCATTCTATTGGCCAAACGTTGGCCAGCTGGTGTGATTTTTGCATCACGTAAAATATTATAATCGATTTCATTGGCATTAATATCATTTTCATCGTCTGTGGTTCGTTTTTTGCATTGCATTGTTACTTCTGTGTAGCTGTCATAATTTGGATCGCTAACGCATATTCGTGCAATTCTTGTAACATAGCCAGCCTCTTCAGCTAAATGAGATTTCTTTTGAACGATTATAAAGTATGCATAATCGCTGGTATTAAATCCATATTTATAATCAACCAGAAAATGATCTCGATGATTGACATCAATATTCAAAATTGATTGTTGAAATGCAAATTGAGCAAAGTTGAGATCGTCCAGTTTACGTGATGAAATTGCAGGCACCTCATGTCGATAGTCACCAACATTCGTGAATGTTGTTCCAACATAAAGTACATCTTCTTTAGTCCAACTTGTGTATTTGGATGGTCCAATGAATGCCAATGTTGAAGCAAATTCATCATTTGCAGCCAATGGTATATCGAGGAATTGCGATGCATTTGGAAAAGTATTGGTTGGATAAATGTAACAGGCTCCCTAGATGGATGCAACAAAAAATCAACAAATAGATGAAGACAAATTGAATTTTCCGCATATATTAAATTAATTCTAACCTGCATGACACTGCCACATGTGATAAGTGTCGATCCAGCCTCATTCACTACCAAAATTTTATTGTGATTAGTTGTTTCCAGAGTTTCAGTATCATCGGGGCAAACGCGACATTGTGGATTGTCTAACTTTGGACCAGTTGTTGCTTGCGACAATATGGACAAATTATAGTTGAGTTGAAGAATTCGATTTGATGCTCCCGCATACAAAACGGAATTGCGACGATCGAAGGCCATATGAGTAAAATAGCTGCCATTTGGCAATGAATATTGTGATAATATATCGGATGATGTTATTGGAAGGGTTCCGGTTGTCGATTTTGGAACATTAAAATAATTTGGCACTGATGTTGTTGTGGCCTTTGACGAAAAATGTTGTGTCGATCGGGACACATGTTTATGTTGATCCGTTATTGAAATTTTTTCATTTGATTTAATATTTGCATTAGAAACGTGAGTGGATGCGATGACATTTTGTGTATAAACGATCGAAATCGCTATGAAAATAAAAATTGGCATTTTATCACTGTCAACCATCATTTTGACACTACAATCGATTGTTGACTCTTTCGATAGAATATATTGAATTTCTTTACAATTCCATAATGCCGTCCATAATTTTGTTAAATTCGTTTCTATTCGTTTCTTTTGATTTGTGATTCGATGAGCGCCTTTTGAGATTCTTTTGTTTCACATTCGTTTTGAATTATAGACACAATTACTGGTTCTTAATCACGTTCGGCTAAAGATTCAATATACAATTTTTCGTATTTTATTTATAAATTTTCCATTACACTATTTCAATGTACTATGTCCACAATCCATCAATGTCTTCATTTATTCACTGTTTTCACAAGATAACTTTTTCAGCTGTTGTGAACGAATTTGCACAATATTATTTATTATTTTGAATCAATTTTAACCCAATTCACGTTTCCCAATTAATTGTTTTCTTTGAGTTGTTCTCTATTCTTCCCACCGAAGAATTCATTACACATTTTTTTTTACAGTAGAGATTTTCTGACAACCAAAGTGAAATGCGCCGTCATCATTGTAGAATAAGACTTTCACAGACTCAACGAGAAGTTGATTCAAAACACAAAAAAACATTTGAAATTTATTTTGAATTTGTGCCGATATTGAATCGTCTATCCACTTTAATTGAAAATTGAAAACAATCAGCAACAAATATTTTCGGTAAAATTATTATTCAATTATTTTGAATATTGAAAATGATTGAAATTTATATTTAATAGACTGCATTCTGAACACCGCGCACAATACCTTCTTTCTAGTCTGGTGTTGTCTACGGTCTTCCATTGTTTTTCTCTTTCCTTCTTTTCTTTTCTTCTTCAAATGCAACTGGACGCCGTCATTCCAGTTCTTCACGCACACTCACAACTAACAAATCAATGTATTCGTGATGGTGTGTAAATATGACTCTTTATATGCGTTACACTGTGTTCGATGTTCATTGTCACCATACTCTGACACACCGATACACCAAACAGACATATAAATGAATATGTATGCGCGTATGTGGATGTACGATGTGCTCTCGAATCTCAAATCTCAAGCATACACTCATCGTCATTAGTGTGAATGAGTGAAAATGAGAATGGCACGATTTGTTCATTTGGTATTCGAAACATGTTTATGATATACACTGCAGGCCACAAGTATTCGTATCCCCGAGAAAAATATGTTTTTTTTACATTTCTCTTTCATTTTCATGCAGATTCAAACTTCCGTGGTATGAGTAGAAAGGGTACTCAATTACCTTTCATTTGGTGTCAAGAAATCGAAAATCGGTTTACTCATTGATTTTAAATCGTGAAAAATGTCGATGAAAATTTTTCAAAATTTTACCCATTTTTGACATACAAAACGTTCAGAACTTTCGACTGACAACACTTATCCGATTACGAATTAAACAGAAGGAAAGAGGATACCAATACCCATTTTTAGACTATCATAGTTATCAAAGAAGTTCAAAGACAAAAAAGAAAATCGAAGACAAAGCCAACTACAGCTGTTTAACGCTTATTTTCTATGCAAAACAGCCATTTAACAGCTGTTGATGGCTGTATTTTTCTCGGGTGTACGAATACTTATGGCCTGCAGTGTATTTTAGATAGACGCAGTTATAAAGTCTCTTTTTAGAGCCGACAATTTAAAGGAGAACCGAGATGATTTCAGAATCATAGGATTTTTCAAATATTTAACCAACATTTATATTCTCCATCATATTTCCAACGAAAAAAAAAAAAAATTGAAACAAAGACAACTGACAATGCGGTTCATAATGAATACTTAACGTTAAGTGTCTGCCATTCATGCAAATGTACATTTTAAATAAACACATCCAAAAATCAATATACATATGGATATTCGATCTTGCTAATCTTGACAAACTTTATGGTTTGCAGATAAGAACATTTACTGGAATCGCATCGAAACGCAACGACACCGAACGCCTTCATATTCTATGATTTAAGTTCAGTGAACGTTTTAGTTTTTTTTATTCATAGATTCCTCGAACGTTGTAAGTGTGATCAAATGTTAACCATTGTTCAAATCCTTCAATGTTCTTTTTCACAGGAATAAGAGTCAGTAATGAGGTGATTCATCAGATAAAAAACGAATTATAATAAAATAAAGTGAATGAGCAAGAACAAATAAGACAATCTGAACTGATCATTGTCATATCAACGATGAATAAATCAATAATCATTCGATAAAACCTCGTCGAATGAATGTTTTTTAAATTTATTTAATTTATATACATATTTTCAGTATTTGCAAAGGACTGCGTAATGCCGGAAACCTAATTCAAGTCATTGTTTGAGCCAAATATAATTTATTTAAAAGAAAATTCTTGAAATACAATTTTTTTCTTTACTTACATAAATCATGTTCAAAGCGGAATCGAAGAGCTGATCCAACAACCTGGCTAGGCAGATGATGCTTTTCATTACTAAAAAATATTTAAAAGAAAAAAAGGCGAATTCATATTTCAACCAAAGCAATAGTTTTATTCGATACCGTTCAATATTTTCTGATATTTCCAAAACCAAAAAAGGGAAAAAATGGCAAAATTATTCTTTTTCGAATAATTACGGATATGCCTCAAATTGCAGCCTTTTTACTTCACACATATAATCACCATAACCGTATTTAGAAAAGAAGATATTTTTTTTTTTAAATTTGAAATTAATTACATTCTTACAATTAACAAAACCAAAATTCCAATGATTTTTTTTATTACAATTCCCGTCAAAAAAAAAAATCCATCTCTGCCAAATGAGCGGCTTTATACTACAATTTTTAAATCGATCGATTGTGCAATCCCATAATAATAATAATAATAATAATTATTGTGCTGATTCGTGTTTCTAATCACTCAAACGATTAGAATGTGGCGAAATTAGTTTTCACTTTTCAATCGAAATCACAATGTTTGATAAAGTAAATTGGACCTGAATTAGATGAACATTTTCATTTTCAATTTCTAATCGTCATTATAAGCGACTCAAATATAGTTAAATAAATGAATTGGAATTTTCGGAAGATATATGATAAATTTCAAAAAAAAATATCCTTGAAAATGTGCGATATGGTGACATGTGCAACATTTGAAAACCACATCATTTTTGTCCAATTTTATTGTCATAGTAAATTTCAATTTTTTTTTATTTTTTTTTTTTCATTTTTTCTTCTTTCACTTCAATTTGGATTTGGCTTCGGAACTAAGGTATTTAAAAGGCCTGGAAAAATTTCACATTGAATTGGACCATAATCGATTCGTTCACCGTCAACAGTAAAATGACCTTGTGTACCAGTCGGTTCAATTCGGAATGCAGTTACCGGAATCATTTCAATGTGTTGATTTTGTGTGGTTGGAATATGTGTACCCGAACTCATACCAATCAAAAATTTAAATAATTCCTGACGCGATGCTCCGGCACGAATAACAACTAACCAAATAATGCCATCATTTAATTGTGACATTGGCGCAAATAGGCAATCGGATGCGATATGTGTTTGATATGCAGCATGTACCATAACAAATTCACCGGTTTCAATGACCCAATCATGTGGAACAGGTGCCGTTAATGCGGGAATATTTGATGCTGGCCCATACATTTGATTTTGATACGTTAATGACTGATCACCATCGATTTCGCTATCATAAATGGACATTTGATCGGCAACACTTTGATAAATACTTTCTGTTGTCGAGTAATATGTACTTTTTTTCGATTGAGCCGAATGCCAACTGTCTAAACGAGACCGATGTGTGAATGCCGAATTATTATTGTTAAATGCATCGTTTGTTACATTCGATTCCAGGGATAATATTTCACCGAATGCTGCATCGCATGTATCACATTCACCAGAACCCCGACAATTATTACAATCCGTCAAGCCAACATTATAGCTCATGCTGTGCCGTAGCGTAGTCGGTTTGGGTTTTCGTTTGGTTGCAGCTTTTCCATTTGTTTGTAATGAAACATTTTTTGCCGGTAAATATGACAATGTACCGTGATATGTTCGCAAATTGATCAAACGATGAATCGACCAGATCGCAAACCGTTGATAGCCAATTGAACGAAGACGCTCACTTTCGATATCAATATCGGCAATGAAACCCCAACCAACCGACAGAAACGAGAATAATATCTATGAACGGATTTTTTTTTTTTAATTTTAAATGTTTTGTTAACAGATTGTAAGATTCAAGCAATTATAAAATACCTCTGACTTGGTTTCAACCCGAACTAAGTCCATTGGAGCACTATGACCTCTAACCATTGTTAAAGCTGCATTTAAAACTGGTTTAGGTTCATACGGTTCACTGAAATCGAATGAAAAAAAGAGAAAAAAAAAGAAGAATAAAACAAACGATTTATTTCAATGTAAATGGTTCAATCCACGTGCACCAATCATTTCTTTCATTTTAAATTATATCATGATTCAGGTTTAATCAATAAAATGTATATGTTTTCTTGACTTTCATGCACTTAACATCGGATAAGACCATGAGATTGGCCACCATTCCGTTAACTGCTTAATTGGTTTTGTTGAATTTTAGAAATTTTTCCCATCCTTCAAGAATGCAAAAGTAGCCATTGGCTATTTGACACGACTTTCGAAGGATTTTAATTTTATTGTCAAAAAAGAAATTTCAACTAATATTCCCATAAAATTAAATTCCATTAGCATCACACTAATAGTAGCTTAATATAATTGATATCGAATAATAATTTGATATTCTCCATTTAAATACATTATATCGCCAATTCAAAATAAGCTAATAAAGTAAAGGATGATGAATTTGAATTTTGAATAATTTTCTGAATAGCTCATTTGGAGTACGTCATCACAATGACTTCAAGTTTGAAGTCAAGGCTTTCTTGTTCCTCGCTCTAAACTCGTAACGTCGCAAATTATTTCTTTTATAATACCATTGTTTGATGTTATAATTTCTTTGTATTTATATTTGACCAAAAACGAATTTCATTCCATTTCGCGGAATGCAGTTAAAACAAATTCAAATTATCTCCGAAAATGGTATCAAACCAATTTGGACAGCAAAGATTAAATGCGGTTCGGAAAAGAAGACGAAAAAAAAAGAAGAAAAGAATTGCGAACCTTCCACCTTTGGCCAATTCAATGAACCTTAATGATTACAAATAATGTCTCGCACACTTTGTTCCTGCTTCAATGTGAAGTATCTGAAAACAGCAACAATTCTCAGATACTTGTTTTCCATTCATTCGCATTAAATCCAAGATTCATTAGTTTCATTAAAATTAAGCTAAAATAAAAATATAAACTTGTTTAAATTTTTTTTTTCTCTCTTTCGCCGTCCTACGTAAACCAACGTATTCGTTTAATATATTTGCTATTCAACTCTCTGAAATAAGTATGTGTTTTACGACACACGATTCTTATTTAATGCATGCAAAGCGAAAAAAAAAATAAATAAACATCATCGCTAAAATAGACTCGACGCTCGATTAAGGAAAAAAAAAATAAGAAAGAAAGGAAAAAAAAACTACCGAAAATAACAAACTAATACCACCAGTAACCAGGTGAATAAATAATCAAGCGAAAAACAAAAAACATCCACTGTACGACTAAACGTATGACAATACGTTAGATATAGTTTGATAAAAAAAAAAGAAACAAAATAGTCTTACAAAATCAACATATATGCAAATTCAAGAACATCCGATGATCATTATGATGCTGAGGCTATAATCATCAATGGAATGGAAATCACGATTAAACATGCGATAAAATTCGATGACATATATAATTTTAAATCAGCAAAGCGGACGAATAAATGGATACATTTCAAGTAGACGATTGGGGCTTAGGCATTTGTCATTCAATATTTGCCGTATAATTTGTATGGAGTTGATTGGCGTTGGAAGCACATTTGATAAAGGGTGCCAATACTCAGTGTTTCACAATCATTTCACAGCGCATTCATCTATTTTGATTACCAATAACTGTTTGACAGCCACAGTCGCATAACCAAATGATTTTATTTAAACATAATGATATTTCAGCTGAAATCATTCATTCGGCATAATTTATATTTATTATTGTATTTCATTTATGGTCCACTTGATGTTTGTTGTTTGTAATTTGTAATACATTTGTTTTGCGATTTGTAATTTTCGATTGAAATCAAAGGTTTGATAAAAAGTTCGTGCTCATCAAATGTTTAATTTTCTGCAACTGTTAGCTATTTCTTCATATTATTCATATTCATTTGCTTTGAAACGTTGCCTGTTTGCCCTTTTTTCTTCATTTTCATCACAATAACTATTTGATATTTCGCAAAAATGAAAAGTGAAATAAAAAACAACATTTATTTTGCACATAGCTAATAATAAACCACCACCACTAAATATGATATTTAACCGGCTGTGCGTTTGCAAAAAAGAATGGTGGAGGGTGGAAGAGCAGAAGAAGCATAATCGATACTGATTGCTGAACGCTGAAGGCAACAAACAATTTTTTGAAAAAATAAAAAAATAAATATTTTTTGCACCTATCAAAAGAATGCTAGCTTAAATGAGTGATAGTAGAAACGATTAACGATTAAAGATTGACGTGCAATATGCACACAAGTGTGCGCTCATGAAATCCCTGACTTTTCGCGAACATATGACTCGGTTCATAGATCATTGTGCAAGCATTCATTTGCCGCATTGAATGTTATGCCATTGCAAAAAATATACATTGTGTGTGCGCCTGTGTACGTTTGATACAGTTTTTTTTTTTAATTCGGTTCGTTTCCCATGCCAACGGATAGCGAAACATTTTTTTTGATTTTTTTAAATAACAATCTGCAATCCTATTTTAATCCATTAAGTTTTTCCCGTCCAGTTAAATGGCATAACAAAAACATGTTCACAAATTAACCAAAATACATCTGGAAAATCAACTGACAATCGTATGAATGACGTTCGTACAACTGTAAACAGGTTGGTAGTTGGTAGTTCTGTGTCGATTGAACGATAAACGGATATATTTAAACAGATTTATTTAATACACACCTGTAATTATGAGCAATTGTTTTGGCCAATCCATTTCCGGAACCGCATGGAATAATTCCAATTGGTATTGATTTGATTGCTTTTTCCCAATCAGAACGTTCAAATAAACCATTGATGACTTCATAATAGATTCCATCTCCGCCAACAACAACAATCGATCGCCATGCATATAAATCACGAAAACGAGCAAATTCACGTGCATAATTTGCATGTTTGGTAACTTGAACTTCGTATGGAATTTCAGCCTCAACAAATACCGGAACAACACATTTCTGAAATGTTTGACGCGCTTTACCCGATCCAGACTTTGGATTTAATAATACAAGCACTTTACGCATCTCTTTCGGTATATATGGTAGAAATGGTGCTGATGATGATGATGTCGAAATAGGCACACTTGAATGTGATAATGAACATTTTTTCATTTGATTCATGGATAATTCTGTTGAATTTGAATCAATCGAATTATTATTATGAATCAAATATTTGATTGTATTTCGCCATTTTTGGGCTTCATCATTATTTTGTTCATAATTATCAAATGAACGAAATCGTAATGTGATTGTGGTTCGTTCTCGGCGACCATTTGTACATCGTGGACTTTTTTCCAAAATATATGCATAAATATACAAATAAACACTAACATCCGATTCATCCAAATCCATAGAATTCTCTTCGACCACTTTGATTTCAGCTGGACCAGGTAATGCGGCACACGTACACGATGATCCATTTTTCATTTTTCGTTTGCTACGCAAACAACGGCAACCAATTATATCTTGTAATTGAATTGTTTGCTCTTTGGCTGATACATTTGTCTCTTTGCGTAATGTTAATCCTTTTTCCGTTAATTTAACATAATAGACGCTGTTCTTTTTCGATGTTACATAAAATGTTTCAACCAATTGAATACCATCACGAACATTTTTTTCATCGGCACATTCACTTTGATGCTTTTCATCTTTGTTGGTTTCATTATCAAATGATTGAACATTTGATATTTTCACTGATTGTTCCATCATTTGAATGCATTCGATAGACGAGAAAGAATATATTTTCCGTTTTTTTTTCTTCCTTCTCTCGCCTGCTATTTGTTGTCGTTGTTTCAATTTCAAAGTTTGCCTATCAAAGTTCTATGCCAACAGTGAAGGATTTACGATATATATTTTAATTTATGTAACCGATTCGATTGGACAAAATTTATTATTATGTTTTCGATCAACGAAATTGTTTCGCAATTGATAACGATGCTGATTTGTGATTGTTTAAATATCAATTCCGATTCAATTACCTTGGCTGTCGTAATCAATTGACTTGGTTCAATGAAATTAACGAAAAAAAAAATAAAAAAAAAAATAAATTCAATTTTAACGAATGCGTAAAGGGAAAAATGACCGCAATGTCCACTATGCTAACTAACATGTTTGTTTATTCTTATGAATTAATAATAGAAATGTTTCCGGAAAAGCCGATTTACATATTGATAATACTGTTTGTGAATTTGGAGAATTATCAACAAACCAATGAATGAAGAAATATGTCAAAACAGCAAGGAGGAGAATTCTAAGGCCAAAATTTTGAACTGCAGTCATTAAACATGTAATTTGAACAAAACAATAAATTCAACTGCAAATTATCGTCGATTTGATATTTAATAAATGTTCATCACTTTGTGCTATGCCTTTTAGATTCGTTGATTTTTTGTTATGTCTTTCTTTCGTTGTGCTGCAACCGCCGTTTTGATATTCGCGTTACACTATTCTATTTTGTAATTGATTTTTCATGCAATTGATTTTCTGAACACATTGTTACTCAATAAATTTTCAATTCAAATTGAATCGTTAATGTTTTTCTTTTGACTTTATTTTATTTTATTTTCTGTTTCATTTTTTTTTTCTTTTGGTTACAAATTCCTAATATGTGATATGTGTTTCAGTTGATTTTGGTCAATGTTTTCCTCGTTTGATTATATCAAATCCTTGTTTTGTTTTTGTGTTTTTCTCTTGTTCAACACGAGTATTTTACACACACGATATTTCGGATACGCACGCTCGTCGATGCCATCTGCTTTTTTGTATATTATATGTATAGACACTGCAGCTACAAGCATCTTACTAAACTGGAGTTGAAACTGTGCTGTCCATTATGGGGCCACTATATGCTTAACTTGAGCTTATTTACGTTTAGAATGACATACGGATTTTATACTATGGGACCAATACATACAGGCGCCAACAACAACAATAATAAAATAATTAAATATCGTATCAATGTAAATATAACCTCAAAATTGTCACAGATTAGCCTATGAAGGAGAACGGTTCGAGTCTTATATTCATCCATTTCAATCGTTCATTCATTTAAACAACGCAATTATGTCATAATGCGCATCTTTATTCAGCGAAATAACTGTTTTTTGTTTTCAGAATAATTCTCGATTGACGACTTCATTGAATATGACATTTCAAAATTCGAATCAGAATTTTCTTCCAATTGTTCAATCAAACGAAATGTTTAATGGTTCAAATATTGGATTCACATTTTTTTGTTATGGAGTGTGTCCCTATCGTAAACTTTCTAGCAATTCATAGAAAAAGACACACAGATATTTGTCGAAAAACAAATAATATTACATTAAACGTCAATTTCAATGAATCTGCAGAGGTTTTTCGATTAAATGTGTGAAAAGGAGAAAAAAGAGAACCGAAAAAATTTATATACAACGTATGCTTGATTGTTTCTTTTTATTTTTTTTTCCTTTGTTGAGCATTGATTTGTAATCAGATTGTAGTGTGTGCATTACTTTCTAGTCGCCAGCAATTCTAGGCAAATTGTTGTTAATCATGAAAGTAAAGTGATTCAGTTTTGGTTACATTTTTTATCCGTAAAAATTGTGTGTGTTTTTTTTTCATCGGAAGAACATTGGACACCCGATTGAAATCCGACAAAACCAAAAGAAAAAATCAAGCTTACGTCGAAAATGAATTTTCATTGATGTTTTGATTGTATATATTGAATTGTGTGTGCAAAAGAGTGTTTCAGTGATGGTCCAATGTATATCTGATGATGATATGCGACACCATCAGAAAATTGAATAAAACTGATGTTAGAATTGGTGCAGATTTGTTATTGGTCAGAATAGGAAATATCGATTGAAGGATAGGAATTATCGTTTCGATTGGGTTGAATTGTGTACGAGTTCCTTTCGTATATTGTGCATTGCCACCGGAGCGCAATTAAAATTGCTCGAAATCGGAGTGAAATTGCTCAAAGAATCCTAAAATATGGACAACGATGGGAACATTGGCATTGAGCCGAGTACCGAAACAGTTTATGGAACCCATGATGACAACACAATGGTCATGTCTGAAAAGGTATTCCATTCAAACCAAATGATATTTTTGAATATTTCCATTTTAGATATATTTATCGCATTTCTTTGGGCCAACTCATAGTGTATACACAACATATGACATTTGCATCTGTATACTATACACATGTACATTGTACATATTAGTAATAATATACGCTCAATAGTGACGTTTTATCGATTATTCACTTTTCTTTTCGTCATTCATCCTCGCCTCTATCGGTTATTGTTTGTATTCTTAGTGCTCAGAACTGGAATTGAATTGATAATTCAGTTTACTAAAAACCACATGTGAACGATTTAATTGGTTTCGATTTTCACACAACTTCAAATGCCGTGAAAATGATACATGAATGAAATCAATAACCAATAACAATAAATGTTCAATTATGCGATTTAGACAAATGTATTATTTGAGTACTTTGCGAAAAGAAGGTCAACCGTCATTCATTGAATGTTCGTATGTGTATACGAATTGGGGATATGTTCCATAATAGTACTGTCATTGAAAGCAGCATGTCGATGATATGATGTTATATGTTTGTAGTTTCAAACTAGTTTATGCCGTCAAATAAAAATCGAATATTTTATTCATTGCTTTGTTTGAAATGTTTGATAATTTTTGAATAGGTACAATCGTTGGCCGGAAGCATTTATCAGGAATTTGAGCGAATGATACAGCGATATGATGAAGATGTGGTGAAAACGTTGATGCCATTGCTGGTTAATGTTCTTGAATGTTTGGACTCAGCTTATCAAACCAATCAAGAGCAAGAGGTTGAAGTAGAATTATTGCGTGAGGATAACGAACAACTTGTTACACAATATGAGCGTGAAAAAAGTGCCCGTAAACAGGCTGAACAAAAGGTTCGTTTCAACATAAGCATATACAATATACATTGTACATATAATGTAAATAAAAACAATTCCAAATACAATTGGTCTTGACCATTCATTACAACTAACAGCTTCTGGATACTGAGGATTTGGCTGAGTCAGAGAATAAAGAGTTGGCTAGCCGCCTGGAATCACTGGAAAGCATAGTTCGTATGCTCGAATTGAAACATAAAAATAGTTTAGAACATGCCAGCCGATTGGAAGAACGTGAAGGCGATCTTAAGAAAGAATATGCCAAATTACATGATCGTTATACGGAACTATTTAAAACTCATGTCGATTATATGGAAAGAACAAAATTACTTATGGGATCGACGCATTCACAACTAAATTCAACTAATTCAGAACGTCTTGAATTAAATCGTACCAGATTACATCCGATGTATAGATCATCGGGTCCAGTCTCATATGGTTTTGCTTCATTGGAAACATCACAAATGCTCGACACCGAAACGATGTGCAGTCCGAACGGAAGTGATACTAGCTCAGGTAAAATGATTTTGATTAATATTCATTTATTTACAGGGAATTAGTTGAACAAATGTTTGATTTACAGTCGGATCTGGACCACCATCATTGCAAAATGAATTTGAGAATATTCAAACAGTCGAGCGTTCTGCTGAAACTGATACTTTGAAGCAAATGAATCAAGCAACCTCACCGCAAGTTGAAGTGAGTCCGGTGCAACCACAATTAGCCACATCAATGACTGGGCGATCAACAACGAAAAATGAAAAACGCTCAGCAAACACACTGTATCAAGAGCTATCTTTTCAAGATAATGAAGAGAGCGAAGAGAATGAAGTGACCGGTGAGTGTACTTTCTGTTTAAGGCATTAATATCAATGAATGGAATCTTGAAACTGAAAAAAAAACGGTATCTTTTTCAGGGGGCTGGGTTCATCCAGGCGAATACGCGTCATCAGGTAAGGCTATTGGAGAATTATTCTTTTCCATTGATTATATCATCAAGAGCAAAAAAATAAGAACATTTTCAATCCATCCAATAATTATCTAACATAATCATATTAACAAACACACACAAAAAATCACCGGATTCAATTGTATTAGTTTCTTCCGTGAAACGGATTATTGTCAGATTGTATTTGAATATCTTTGGCTGAATTTTGACATTTCATTTAGTAGCCTTTGCATACATACCGCTGGACTTATACCAATTTCTGTATATGTGACGCTTCATGAGTCTGTCGTAAATGCGCAAAGAGTACTGGATGAAATGTCAAAATTCAGCCGAAGTTTTTCAAATTCAATCCGTGTATCGGAATTAAACTGACAATAATCCGTCTCACGGAATAATCTTATAGAATTGAATCCAGAGATTTTTTTGTGTGCATCTTTTGCATAAGTATTAATTTAACGTCTCTATTATTCTTTCCGTAATTCTAATTTTATTCTGTTATTTAATAATTTATGTCTATATTCTATTTCTTGCTTGCCGAATTGATATCAACCAATCAGTTAATGATAACTTCTTCGGTAAGTCAACCTATCAACATTCCATTCCAGAAGTCGATAGACCACTAAATCATTTCATTGGAATATATGCATGGTTTTTGGCACTCTCATAAAAAAAAAAACCAACATATTTTTAACATTAAAATGCGTGTACCCAGTAGCACACTATTTTTTCATTGTAAATGTGGTAGAGGCACAACATTAACCTAAGCTAATAATAATAGCTATAAATTGGATTAACGAATATATCTAATTGGAAATATTCACAGGAATGGGCAAAGAAGTGGAAAATTTGATCAGCGAAAATAATGAACTGTTGGCGACAAAGTAAGTTTCGATTGTTTGAAATCCAGGAATTTCGATTTTAAACAATTAATGGATATTTTATTTTATTTTAACCCAGGAACGCCTTGAATATTGTAAAAGACGATCTTATTGTTAAGGTGGATGAGCTATCAGGTGAAATAGACATTCTGCGTGTGGAGTTAAATGCGGCAAACCAAGCACGAAACAAATTAAAACAAAAAGTATCCGAACTAGAAGATGAACTGAAACAGAGTAAAACATTAGCCAAAGCACATGGTAAGCATTAGAAATTATTATCATCTAGTAATCCAGAATCCGAATGCAAATTCAACTGAAATTGAACTTAATTTTTCAGCTGCTTCAGATCAAGAAGATGAAGGTGATGTGCCAATGGCTCAACGAAAGCGATTCACTCGTGTTGAAATGGCACGAGTTTTAATGGAAAGAAATCAATACAAAGAACGTTTTATGGAACTACAAGATGCAGTTCGATGGACTGAAATGATTCGTGCCTCTCGTTCTGTTGATATTAATCCCAAAACGAAAGAAAGCATTTGGAGAAAGTTTTTTAACAAACTCCTCTTGTAAGTTTGTTGTTGTGATTAATTTTGTGTTGAAAATGTAATATGAAAATTAATTAAATTATTTATTTTTTATAGGACATCGACCAGCCCACAAAGAGAGCCTCCCGGACCATTGTATAATGCAGCAACCCACCATGTTGCACCAGCACCGTTCGAGGGGCGATTAGCAATCACATCAAGTAATCAACACCATGGTGGCAATTCATCAAATGCTCTGACATTTTCCAAAGATTATGCTGAAGAAGGTGCCTCAGATCGGATGAATCAACGGCGTCGCGAACAATACCGTCAAGTTCGTGCTCATGTGCAAAAAGAAGATGGCCGTTTGCATGCATATGGATGGAGTTTACCCGGAACAAAAACAAATCCAACCGGAACACCAAAAAATGATCGTAAAATGCCAAAAGTACCAGTACCTGTTTATTGTCGACCATTAGCAGAAGCTAGTCCACACATGAAAGTATTTTGTGCCGCTGGTGTTAATTTAAATGGTGGCTTCACCAAAGATGGCGGTTGCATTGTACGTAAATTCACTATTTAAAGTTTGAAGTGAACATTATTAATTTTAATATAAATTTATAGATTGGCGCTAGTGTATTTTATTCAACCGAACAAACGGCTAAAATTACCGAGATAACCACATCAAATGCTGATAATCCCGAACTCGATTCACTCGATAAACAAATTACAATGGCAATGGAAAATGGTGATCCGGATTCACAATTAAGTTCATACGTTTGGATTTGTACGAGTACACATTCGGCTAGCACAGTGACCGTCATTGATGCCAAAGATCCGGCCAAAGTTCTTGATTCATTTCCAGTGTGCCAGACACATTTATTATGCATTTGTTCTGTACAAGGTGCACTTGAAAAAGATTATGCATTATTAGAGAATAGCGAAGCAATCAGATCTGGTGAAATGTTAGAAAAACCGGGTGATGAACCGGATGATACTGGTCGTGTTGAATTTGTGCGCGTTGTTAAAAAAGAGTCAGCCAATGAAACATCTAAAAGCAATCAAAATGAAAATGTTTGCGAAACACAAACGACCGAAACGAGTAAAAGTGATGAGCTAAGCGCATCGGTTGTTGCTGAAAACGATAAAAATGAAGTTGAAATTGCTCTCGATTCCGAGAATTTGAATAAAGGTGCTATTACAGCTGTTGTTGAAGATATACATGTTCCACCGATTTCACCACTGCATTTGAATGATAATTCAAATCATAACCAAAAATCATTAGCATTTTCGAAGCCATTCAATCCAATACTAGGTTCACCGAATCCATTAGAAGAGCCTGCCATGTCATCGATTGGTCCAACAATGTGGCTTGGTGCACAAAATGGTATGCTTTATGTACATAGTTCGGTTGCACGTTGGCGCGATTGCCTTCATCAAGTTAGTTTACCGGATGCAGTACTTTCGATAGTGCATGTTGAGTCTCGTGTTGTTGCTGCCTTAGCAAATGGTAAATTGGCTGTGTTTCGTCGTCAGACTGATGGTCAATGGGATTTAAATAGCTATCATTTAATCACATTGGGTTTACCAAAGCAATCTGTTCGTTGTTTATGCATTGTGGCTGATAAAATTTGGGCTGCACATCGAAATAAAATTTATATTGTTGATCCGATTACATTGAATATTGTTCACATATTGGAAGCGCATCCACGTAAGGAGAGCCAAATTCGACAAATGGCCGCCACCGGCTTAGGCGTTTGGGTTTCAATAAGGTTAATAATTCAACTGATTTTATAATTCTTTTCAACATATTTATGCATTTGTTATTTTTAACCATTGAACATTTTATCAAATAGACTGGATTCAACATTACGTTTGTATCACGCTCATACATATGAGCATTTACAAGATGTTGATATTGAACCATATGTATCGAAAATGCTGGGCACTGGCAAATTAGGATTCTCATTTGCTCGTATAACGGCTCTATTGGTATCGTGCAATCGATTATGGATCGGTACCGGTAACGGTGTTGTGATTTCTGTTCCTCTTACTGAAGCACTACAGTACAATAACAAAGGTATGCATATTCAGGAGACGGGAACATTAACCATTTCGATTTGCAAATGACACAATATTCATTCATTTTTCATTATTCATTTTTTTTTTAGTTGCAACAAACAATTTTATACCCAGATGTTGTATGGCAAATGCTCAATTGTCATTTCACGGCCATCGAGATGCTGTGAAATTTTTCGTTTCGGTGCCAATGCAATCACAATCGGAAGTTCAAATTGGACAAAAACCACATATGCTGGTGATGTCTGGTGGCGAAGGATACATTGATTTTCGATTGGGTAAATTATTATTAATTTTTTTTCATGAAATCGTCATGTTTCAATCTTAACAATTCAGTATCCTTCAAATCTTTTTCTGTTTCACATCTTACCATCAATATTTTTATCATTTTAATTTTGCGAGATTCTTCCATTGAATAGAATTTTTGTAAAGAAAAAGAAAAAAAGAAAAAAAAAACAACAACATAGTTTTTAAATTGTCTGTTTGATTTCGATATCTTATGGTAAATTTGTACGTTTTATGTTTTTATTTTTCATTTATCTTCTTTTTTTTTTTCATCTGGTAAACAATTCAGAAGAGCATGCAGATGATGCGTGTGACGTGGCTACACATTTGCTCGTTTGGCAAACATCACCAACCACATAGTGATAGAAATTAGCAAAATTTCATTAAAATGTTGTCCACCACTTCATACTTTCAAACAAACAAATATAACTCTAGAACAAAATGGCCACATCAAATATTGGGAAAATGGAAAAATTCTCATTATTTTTCACAGAAAATAGGAAGAAGAATTTTCTCGGGAGCACTCGAAAAAAAAAAACCAAAAAGCATTTTGTTCTCGAATTTCGTTTTTCTTTGTGTGTTTCATGTTTTCTATTTGTTCATCTTTTGCTTTGGTTTGTTTGAACGTATATACACACCCACCCACACGTTTGGAAAGGTAAAAATCTATGCTTTTAATTTGTCATTTAGAATTTTAATTTCGACGTATCTTTCGTTTGTAACCAACTATTTTGCTGTATTATTCGATTTACTTGATTATTATTGATACTACTTAATGATTAACTCATTTTTGACTGGGATATTTTTAACAAACACACATGGGTCGATTGGGAAATATTTCTTTGTGGGAATTGGCTATTGGAAACAGCTAACATTGGATTGCGTTAATTAAACTTAAAAGATAAAAAAAATATCATATACTCATTGAATTTTGTATGCCCTGTTTTCTTGCATTCCGTACAGGTGACGGAGACATGGAGAACAGCATTGTGCTGGAACCAAATCAAACCATCGAAAATCGAGGCGATAAAAGTTACCTAATTGTTTGGCAAGTTAACCAATCCTAAAGTGAATTTATTCAACATTTTTATCATTTCGAATGATATTTTCAAAGCATATTAATTCAAATATTGAGCGATAAAGTCATTGGTCATTGCAATGATACAATTGACAAATTGAAAATCAAAGAAATTAACTACTTCAAAATGTAATCCATTTTTCAAACTGACAAATCCGCTCTAAGAAGCGTACATTGTCTTAAATAGATGCATATTTTGAGATAAATATATTTGTTTCACACATTTCGACAGGAAAACGCTAATAATTGCTCGACTTAATAAGTTATAACGTATCAATTAACTATATTACCAAATGACAAAATAAAACTCAAACATAAGTTATTATCCGACAGGATTCATTAGAATGAACTAAATGCTGATATATTTATTGAAAATCTTGAAATGACAACATTTGATGTGTGCGAGTGTGCGTGAAATAGTCCAATTGGGTCGGGTTCGTCATCTTCACACACGCGTTATTTGCAACCAATATTTAATCATATTTCAACAGAAAAGGAACAAAAATTAAAAACTAGAAAATAAAATAACGGATAAATTCAATAGACGATTAAGCTTTTATCTAAGCAGACATTTGACATATTCATGTCAAGAGGAACGAAATAATCAATATTTAAAAAAAAAGGCCAACAGAATAATGTGTTTTTTTCCGTTGGTTGTGCTTTTTGAAATTTTTCAAGTTGGTTTTTTTTAAGAAAATGTAATTTTACGGTAATTTTAATCATTTGTATGCAACTGTGAGAAAATGATGAAATATTTGAGTATCGAAATCAGCAAATATTTCACCAATATTTATCCATTTAAATTTGAATGAAGCGAACACATTCGTTAACACATTAGCTATTATTTTGTAGCTCATATTCAAAGTTCGAAGTTTATCCATCCCGGCTAGTCTAACCTCAGTATAAAAAGTCAACTGCTTGGATTATTATTATTTAAATGAAAGGAACGAATATTAAACTTATAATTTAATACAGAGATGTTTTTTACTTATTTCACAGAGAAGGGCTTCCTAAAGTAACGCTCAAATAAACGCTTACTTAGAACCAAGTAAGATCGCACAGCTTACCTGAGGCTGGATAACCTTACTTGGTTCTAAGTAAACGCATATTTGAGCATTATTTGAGTAAGCCCTTTCCTGCCAAGTAAGAAAAAACATCTCTGATTTAATAAGAAAAACTTCTCAAAAATGATTTATTTTGTCGTTTGTCGTCTGTCATCATTTTTGTTTCGTGATTTAATTTTCAATAATAATTTAATTTTTGTTATTTAGTTTTTAACACATGGTATTCCTTTGGACAGAGTTGAGCGTTAGTTGTTTCATGCAACCGATTTAAAACTTACCGAATCGCAACCGATTTAGATCTGAAAAACATTTATAATTGTCTTTTAAGATTTAACGTTTATTATGCTTAAAAAATAGATAAAAATTAGTATCCGAAACAGCATTTGTTCAGCTCTAACAAAACTCTACTTTTAACAAAACAAAATTGAAACAAAGCTAAAATGTGTTAATTTCATCCCAAAAAGACGACAGATTATTTTTTTTAGTTCGTAATAATTTTAATCGATTAAAATTTGAATGATAAAGCAGAAAAAAAGAATAAATGATTCATTGTCGTTCATGCATTCACAACATTTAAAAATCAGTTCTTTATTCTGTCAATAAACTGAATGTTCCATCTGCGAAACGAAAAAAAAATACCACAACAAAAAACTGTCACTTTTTCGGAAGAGGGAAAATTTGAAACAAAATTTGACTACATCAATGTAAGTAATATACTTCGTCTGGTTCGTTGCAGTGATCGTTTATTTTTCTACCTTTCTAGTTGTATTTTATTGGCACTCTATAGTGTTGACTTACACAATATAAATACATATACATTAATTGATTATATCGCTTTCACTTTCGAATTAATCGACAAACGAATTGATTGGATTCGGCTTTTTTTTTAGTTTGCTTTGAAACGCGAACGAGTTTATATTGCAACCGCCGGACCAGAACAATTTCGATTCTTTTCTTGGAACGTTACCAAAAATGCTTTTCGTCATTACATTTGCATAATATTTTCAGGACACTTGGTGTCGACGGTAAGTTCTTATCAATAATCAAATCGATAAGATCAAATTAAAAAACAAAAAAGTTAATAACCATAATACATTTACATTGTATTCAGCGTGAATATTCATATAAAATATTCCGGCTTGTGTGCGGTTTCTAGCAGAATATTTGATTGAAACGTAATTATTCTCGACAATGGCGAAAAAACCCCACAAGTCATTTAATTAGAAAGAGAATCGCTTTGTGTTAGTTACGAATGCAAACAGTACTTTAGTTTTGATAGTCTAAATAAATGTTTAGTGTTCAATCGGAAATTTTAAACATAAAAAAAAAGTTTTGCTGTTCAATGTATATGTATAATAGCCTGTTGAATACTTGCTTATTTGCGTGTTAAAAAGTATTTTTTTCACCAACTTTTATTTGCGATTATAATTTTGTTACATTTGGCTTGAGACTCGATATATTATATTCATTTTGGATCGGCCTGAGGATTGGATCAGATTAAAATTGAATATGTGTCTTTTGAAAACTCAAAGTGCTCCGTTAGCTGATGAATGATCAATAGAATTTGCTGTTAATCGTAATTTCTTTGAAAAGACGAATCTCCAAAGATTGCATATCGAGTTCAATGTGTAAAATGAATTGCATAAAAAATTCACCAAAATCAACGTATAGCCGACAAAAGTGTTTTTGTTTGTTCCTAGTGAACTTTTGACTTTCTATAATTGAATATTTACTAGAATACTATGCAACAAAAAGCGTCTCTTTTTGTCCGATTACTACGGTTATACATGGTATAATTAACATAGCTTTTGTTACAATTCTTCTCCTGCTTTTTGACACCGTCCATAATAACCTTTCGGATTCTAACTGTGTGTAGTTCATTGTCAAAACTAACTAAATAGAACAATATTTTTTCTTTTGATTTGATTTAAAATTTTGAAGCTGAATGAAATAAAATGAAATTGAAAATCTATCGGCGTTGTTGGGGGAGTTGTCGTCGTTGTACCACTGTATATGTTGTCTTCAAAGAATTTCGTGGCAATGAGCGGCCGGCAACTAAATCCAATTCTTTTGACAATATTGCCCGCGATCCATTGAGAAGATAATCAATCGATATATTTTTGATTCAATTGAGATGCAAGCATGAAGCAAACATTATTTGGTTTATCTTGAATATTATGTGAATTTTGAACAGCGCATTTCGTTGAGAATAATGTTACTATGGTAAAAACCCTTCACACTCCATACGAAAAACATTCGAAACAAAAAAAGAAATAATGATATTCTATCGATCCATTCGCGCTTCTATAAACGACACATGAACACCATTTCATTTTTATATACTATTTATATTATATGCGACAAACATTGGTTGGTTCACGAATGTGTTATACCTGAACGCATTTACAATTTTGATTTTAATTTCCATAAGTTTAATTGTCGCAGGGTTGATAGATCATTTTTTGGGTTCATTTAAATTACAATTCGAAATATTCGAATGTTTTGAATGAGTTGTTTCACCAATACACTATGCGCTATCTACCATCATGCATCAATTTATTTTTATGGCTGATGGCATGAAAGAATTCTTCAATTTCAGATAAAGAAAATAAGGGCCATGCATACTACGGATAATGAAACGGGTGAATCGCTACTACAAGCCAAACAATTCCGGCAAATGGATGAATATGATATCGATATGGAAACGGGTGAACCAGACTCGAATGTTCTTATATTTCCAATGAGGAAAACAAAATTCATTATTCCGAAAAAATTCATTCAAATGCCTGAAGAACATAGCCGATGTTGCATCAATCCAAATGACACATACACATTATCTAAAAAGGAAGTTGTCATCGGTTTGCAGGAGGTATGTGATTTTTTTACTTTCAAATTTTTTTTTTTAACAAAATGATATAACCTATCTTTAATTTACAGGACATTATATCCAGATCAAATAAGACCAGCCATCGTTTATTTTTGATTCCTTCATTATTTATTTGCTTTCCATTTCTAACGGTGTTGATAGTAATCGTAGAGACCTGCCTACATGTTTGGGCACATAAGAAAAATTCAAGAAATCAAATCGCAAACGTTTATTATCGAAGCCCATTGCATATAGTGACCTCACAATTTTGTGCAATTTGCCGAAATCATTCGGAAATGAACCAAGTGAGCAAAATCCAAGAGAAACGTCAGAAAAATTGGAGGTCTCACATCAAACATGTGGCTAAATCAATGTATTGATAAATAAATGAATCAAAACACGTTAATTTCAAAATTACCATTTTTTCTTTCAAAAAAAAAATAAATAAATAAAATACTTTTTCAATGATTTGTACTGAATACGAAAGTATTGATATGGGTCATTGTGATACGGGTTAGCTAAAACCATCAGTAAGTATAATAAATAGATTTCAAGGAGAATCGTGAATGCATTTGCAATGGTGTTGGGAGTTGGTGATTCTTTTTATTCAAAATATCAAAAGATTAAAAAACAATTATTTGGCGAAATATGTGAATGCGTTTGGACATTCATTTCTTAACTCTGCCTGTTTAAAAATATTTTTCGTCTCAGGAGGAGCCAATGGGCTTCGATTGAGTATATTCAAAATTGAGTGTTTATGATGTGTACGACTACAACGTTATTGTTACACTACAGCTATGTGAGCCATACTCAAGATTCAGCTATTTGAATTGTACCGCGAATATACTCATACATATGTGTGCGTAAAATTAGAGGTTGATGAAGACCCTTATTTCAGGTGATTCTACCATCATAATGCATTTAGGCCCGCGATTTTCTTGATCATATGTCTTAGTTTACACCTGAGTGACATATTGCCATCAAAAAATGTGGGGGTCACCTTGGGCGGTATACCTCCAATGGAGCCCTTATGCATAACTTTTCGTACTTTTCTAATGTTATTGTTGTTGTAATTTCTGACCTCACGTATCCATACGTGGTTCGGAACGAGAAATTCGAAAGATTTTTTACTTTTCCGCCATCCTCAATGGTGGAACAAGTATTGGTTTTGGGTGTTGTCGTTGTCGTTGTTGTTGTTGTTGTTGTTAGTTATTCCAATAACTGTTTCCCAGTCTACTATAAATCAATGCACTTTTACTTTTTTTTCGTGTAGAGGGAGTTCTCAGAATGAACCCTATTGATTTGGGAGGTATGAGACTTCATAAAAA
>GL501517.1:10406890-10435044 GCA_000149185.1 Mayetiola destructor
TTATTTGCAGAAAAACTTCTACAAATAGGTGAAGATACCTATCCAACTAATGACGAATCTGGCCAAATCATTTTGACAAATGAACTGTGTAATATAGTTGAAACGCCTGAACAAATAATAAAAAAAATTTACCCAAATCTAAACCAAAACTATACTAATTCAGACTGGTTGTATGAACGAGGAATTTTGGCTACAAAAAACTAAGTAGTAAATAACATCAACGAAAAAATATTAAATATGATATCTGAACAAGAGAAAACATACTATTCAATTGATACAATTGTAAACGAGAATGAATGTGTCAACTTTCCAACTGAATTACTTAATTCGTTAAATGAATCTTGGATGCCAATTACATTGTCTCAAACTAAAATTCATCAAAACTATGTAATGGTACAAGATTATGTATAAAAAATGTATTAAATAATATTATTGAAGCAAAAATAATGAGCGGAAAAGAAAAGGGCAACACAGTTTTTTTTTACCACGAATATCCTTAATATCAAATGAATTATCAATTTGTTTCAAATAATTACAGTTTCCTATCAAATTAGCTTGTAGTATAACAATAAACAAAGCTCAAGGACATACATACAAATGGTGCGGTATTAATTTAAATAAATCATGCGTTTCGCACAGTCAATTATACGTGGCCTGCTAACGAGTTGGATCACCTGATAATTTATTCATTTTTAGTCCAAACAATGAAGCTGTAAATGTACTATATAAGCAAGTTTTATAAGGAAAAAAATGCTTACATTCAAACTAACAAAATATGAATTAAAAAAACCAACCCAGTAGTTTCAAAATATATCTAAATGTAGGTTAGACGATATCAAATGGAATGACATTCAAAAAAATCTCAATAGTCAGCAATGAATGAATGATAAATTGTTTTCTGCGATAGAGTGATAGATATTTCATATCTTAAAGTGCCGACTATTTGTTTTCGAGTATCTGAGAATATACGCTAAATAATAATAATCGCAATCAAAATAAATGTAAATTATGAATCATAAAAACTTCTCTAACATGATTGTTTCATCACCAAATCATTTCAATTTTCATTGGATTGTGTAATCTTCTAGCCTATATCACAATATAAAACGGTTGCAATGTATGCAATCATTATTCTATCCAATTTTAAGTAAGCAAGTGTGAACATCAATATGAACAGCTTTGATTGTTTACCTGAACACGTTCAAAGTGCTTTGAAGTGTATCGTCAAAGACTCTGGGCTGCAAAATTATACGATTCAAGTGAAAAGTGGATCAGAAATTGGCGATGGTTTTGCCGGTGAATTAACAAGTGTAGTAATGGAAGGGGTACGAGATGTTGATCACGGCAACAATACAAAAATCGAATTAAATTTACTATGTAAATTGCCACCATCTAATGAAAATCGTCGGAGAGAGTTCTTTAGTGACTTTGTATTTGGGAGAGAAATTTGTTTTTATACAAACGTGTTGCCAGCTTTCATTGATTTTCAGCGAGAAAAATTGATACCGGAACAAGATCGGTTCCGTGCTTATCCAAAATGCTATGCCGGACTTAATAATCGTGCAGAAGGTGAGCAAGTAATCATAATGGAAGATTTACGTCGAAAAGGATTTCAAATGTGGAACAAATCGAAACCCACCACTCTTGATAATATCCGTCTTGTACTGGAACAAATTGGAAAATTTCACGCTATTTCGTTTGCTATGGAAGATCAGAGACCAATCAAGTTTGCTGAATACAAAAAATTTTCCGATTTTTTGTTCAAATTTATTACAACTTCGAACTTGCGAGGAATTTTCGATGGTAGTTTTGAGAGGGCAAAAAATTCTCTTCACCATAATCATCACAAAGAAATTTTTTCGAAACTACAAGTTAATTTGGCGGATTACGTTTCTTCGTGCCTCGATCAAAGTGTTTGTGTGGATTTTGCCGTTGTATCACACGGTGATCTATGGAACAACAATATAATGTATCGTTTCAATGAAAATGTGAGTATTTTCTATTTCGGTAGATCGACCGACTCCAGCTCCAGCATATTGTTTTATTAATCCATTTTATTTTCAGAATGTTGTGGAAGATGTGAAATTTGTTGATTGGCAAATGATTCGTTACGTGTCCCCAGCAACTGATTTGATTTATCATATATTTACTGCAACCGATAAGCCCTTACGCGATGCGGAATACATGAATCTATTGCAACATTATCATAGCTCCTTGTCACGAATGATTAAAATGCTTGGTAGCGATCCGGACAAACTTTTCACTTTCAACAATCTTTTGAATGAAATGAAAAGGGTTGGGAATTTAGGTTTATTGATGGCTCCATTAATATTGTCAATTTCTTTTGCTGATTCCAGTCACATAACTAATATCGATAAAATCTGTGATCAAGAAGCAAACGGTGAACGTTGTCACCAAGAATTGATAACAGGGTTTTCGGATGAAGCTCAAATTGAATATGATAACAGACTCAACGATATCATTGGTGATCTTGTCAGTTTGAGATACTATAAAGAGTTGAATTAGCTGTGGGCTATCGTGAATAAATGAAAGATATTTTATGGCTAAAATTAAAATATGATTTCTTAAACTTAAACCCATTCAAAATTCATCAATAAACTTTATTTTTTATAGAAAATTTCATCTTGTTTGAATGATACCCTCGAAGATACAGTGTTATCATAATTCAATAATCACTTCTCGGCGATGATTAAATGCTTAAGAAGCGCGTAACATTGTTGACTGTCGCTGTCGAAAAGTCAAAATCTAATTGAAGCGTTATTAATTAATTTGATCTGAGATTTTTGTCAATTATTATTTATTATTATATGAATAGATTGACGTAATATTTTCCCAGGCATTGGATACTGTATGTATTTTGTATATTGAATGTGATATATAGCGTTTGCTATTGTCGTCAATTGATGTACGCTCTGTTTTGGCTCAATGAGCAATGACAATGCGCGTTAAAATAACTAAAGGGGCGTTTTCATAAACATAATAAGCGAAACGTGTTTGTGTGTGAATGGATTGATACATGAATATAAATGTATAGTGTATAGTGTATAGTGTATAGTCTATATCTAAAATACTCTAACACCGTTGGTGTTTTGAACGTGCATTGCTTCCTTTTATTACTGGAAATTATATTAAAACCACAACAAAGCCTCACACACGCGACGCATGTTCAATGTTCAATGCTCAAGTTCAACGGTGCAAACGAATCACATTTCACATTACAATTCACAATGATTTTAGTTGATTTTTCCTCATCCATATATAGTGCATCATATTCGGGGTACAATATTAAGAGCATCGTCATCATTTCAGACATTCGGATGAATCATATATTAAGTTTGTGGGCCAACAAAAAGAACGTCGAACAGTAGAATACTCAATGAAATGATCGCGTAAGCTACTTTTTTTTTTTTTTTTTGGTCTTCAAATACAATTGCTGATAGTCAAGCGTAAATGCGTCCACAAGCATTGTTCTAATTGAATCGTATTAGGCATTTAATCGACGGTGCATCTTTTTCGAAATCGAATTTGGAATTCATTGATGATTAAAATCGAAATGTTCATGCCGCACACCGCACACGTTGCACATATTACATGACAAATGCATATTTTTCAATGTTCCGTTTAACCCATGTGAGAAACTTCTCTCCCCATATGTGTGTGCTCATTGATGATAAAGAATCGAGTGCACTTTGTTCAATTACTTTATCAATTTTTTGCTAAATAGACTAGATAAAAACGTCAACAAAGAAAACAGGACAAAGAGAAATATCAAACATTATCGTTCACATTTTGTAACCTTCAATGACATTATAGTCCAACTATCTGTTCACCAAATAAAAGCCATTAAAATCAACAAATCAGCAAACATTTCCAATTATCACAGCGTGATGACAACCATTGCTATTTTTTTATTTTTATCAAAACAACGATGAAACAACAAATTTAAAAGAATTGAAACAAAGATATCAAAAACGGATCAAGCGAGAGAAAGAAAAAAAAACAACAATCGAACAGTTCGATCGCTGAGTAGACGAGCATTTTTTGTGATCATTACATATTATTATGAATCGAGATTAATATGGTGGATCAAAGCCGGTTTTTCTTCCCAATGGAATGATAATGTATGGAACGAGAAACTTAAACGTCATTCAAATGCATTAAAATGGAATTGATTTGTTTGTGATGTTTGGTGTTCAGAGTTCGGTGTTTTGAATCGCTGAACTCGTAAAAGTATTAATTTTATTTTTTGAATAATTATTTCATTCGTTTCGAAGAAAGTGAATGCATGTGAAAAGAAAGGACAAGTTCGGCACATAAATATGTAGCATAATGGAATGAGGTCGACATTGGTATTCAAATTTTTTTCTTTCATTCTCAACTCTGTGCTATGAAGAAAGAACTGGAATTATAAATTTATGGATACAGATGATACTCATTAATTTCATAAATATGTTCACAGATTGTAAAACAACAGCAACAATAACAACAAAATTTAAAATATAATTTAAAAAAAATCATTGAAAATTGACAAAAAATTATAATAAATCTTAAAAGTATTCAAGAAAATGAACCCATGCATATTGCATAAAAAATAAATTCAGCATATCAGAAAGCAAGTGAACCGAATATTGAAGAAATAGCTGGCTACTGCAATAGTTCGATGGAGTTAAATCGTTCTAATCAACAGTTTAAGAATGTACAAATAAAGCTTTGATAAAGTATAAACTTCTGTTCTGCTTGCAGCCATGAAACTGAAACAGTAAATATTCACATTTCGAATGGTGCGAGGATGATTTGAGTGCTGAACATTGATACATTGAATGGATATAATAAATGTAATGCAATCGCGCCAATTCAAATGATGGACAATGGACAATGGACAATGAACATAACAACAAATGAAAACGAAACAATATTTGTGTTGATGTTGTTTCAGTTCTTCTTTTTATATTTTCTTCTCTTCATTTTGTTGTGACTGTGAGGTCTCTTGCTGGTTTCATTTACGCTTGTATAATGTATAGTAATAATGTATGATTGGTAAATGTTGGCTCATACACCGTACACATGATAATCGATTTCAAAAATGAAGACAATTTTGATTTATTGACGGTAAATATTTCTCATTGATATTTCAATAGTCAATGGAAACAGAGAAATAAGCATTCCATCACCACAAAAAAAGTGATCTTGTGTGATCGTGTTTTTGTTAAATTGTTTTAATTCATCTTTTATTTCGGAAAGAATGATTTTTATCGAAATAAAAATTTTTTTGAATGTGCGCCACAGCCTTTTCATTTTGCATATACGCTCCAAAGCATCATAATATTTCACTCGTTTCGTTCACTTTCGTCTCAATGAAGACTTATAATAATAATCAAAAGGAAATTATTTCGTTGAAAATGAGATATTTTTCTTTGTAGATTGTTTTGAGATATGAAGTATTCAAGGCATGCAACTTGAAGTGATCAAACTTCGATCGAGTGATACAAAAATACCATTCGGTCATTGCCGCAAATATGTAAAATGTTCATGAAGGAAGAAGTTAACACATCCAAATGATTCATCAATTTATTTTCGGTATTTTATTTCCTTTTCTTCTGAAAACAAAAAAAATAAAAGAAAAAACATTCATTCTGGCTTGTCATTGTCGGTATTTTTTCATACATTGTCACAGCATCGAATGTTTTGTTCCATTGTACTCGCAGCCGTAAATAGCTAATGTACCATTTATTAGCTTCATTTATGCGTCTTAAATGTTCACCGCCATAACTGATATCGATCTCATTTCTAATCTTGAATGAGATTTATTCAATGGCTGATATTTCCCATTTTTCAATCATTTGGATGAATGAAATGATTTCAACCAAACATATGTAGTATATGTAAACAAATTAGGAATATTAAACTTTCAACCCTTTTCCATCGCTTAAATTGATGCAATGTTATACTGTGTTATTTTGTTCTAAACTCGCAGTGAAAGAACTGTCATCGCCCTTTAATCCCATAAATGTTGAATGATTGTATTTTTTTTTTCGTACTATTTTAATGACTTTTTATTAATCCGTTATGGTTTATGGAATAACATCAATATCAAAAACTACCGACTGCTGCATATTTATTATATGTAGTTTTCTTCTGCGAAAATGTTCATCTCAAAACGAAAAATTTCGGCGGTCAACGATAAGAATTTCGGGAATATTTAAATAATATTATTCATGCCGATGAAATGGTCATCGGATTATCATCCCGACGACATCACAATAAATGACAATCGATCGATTCACCGATCACACGATCTCACGAATAAATTAATCAGTATTCCAAAACGTTTGGCCAACAGTTAACTTTTGTTGTTGGAAATCTATTTCATATGTTTTGTTGTTTCTCACTTTTCTCCTTTGATTCGTTTTAGTTTCATAGAGAAGTTCTCTTTTTCTATTTCTATTTTGAGCCGATGAACCGCGGTGTTACATCAAACACAAATGTTTTTATTATCCATATTGGAGCAATACGGTTGATCTAACCGAGAACGATCGATGAAATGAATAAAAAAATATGGAAAAAAATACTAATATTTTACAAATTGACGATGTGAAAGAGAGAGAGAGAAAGAGAAAAGAAAAAAGTTAATAAATGCATAAAGTTCAAATGCTCACCAAAATATCATATTATTATAATAAAAAGAATAACATACACACGAAAAAAAAACCATTCAAAAGTCATTTTTCTTTATCATAAGCGTTGACTCGTCGAAGTTTCTTCTAACCAAAAAAAAAAAAAAATCTTCTTCTTATTACATATTTCTGGTTTTCTTCAAATTGTATGTCACTTTAAAAGCGGACAATTCATATAAACGGTTTTTGCTCTCACTCTCGAATCGATTATTATGCGAACGAAATCGATGGGAAAAATGTTTAATACGAAAGAGAGACAAGAAGAAAAAGAAGGAGAAGAAGTCCAAAAAGAAGAAAAAAAAAACAAAATACTTGAAAACTATCCATAAATATCGATGTTTCATGTTTCATTCTATTTTTTTTATTCTTATTTTGGATCAAAAGCCCAAGAAATTGTTTGTCTATTTCCAATTTTATTATTATCGATTTGAATGGAAGGTGTCTTCCACGCGTAATTTGTGTATCATTTTTTATTGTTGTTTTTTTCTTCTTTTTTTTTTTTTGTCTAACACTTTCCATTGAGTTCACAGTCCACATCATGTGAAAGACAGAATATGAATCTTTTTCTATGTAACGATTGACAAAACATTTGTTGAAAGGAATTCAATGGAAATTTGAATAAATTTTTTTGTTTTGTTTTTCTTTTTAGAGAAAAACGTTGAACCGAAAATTGAATCTATTATGTTTTTTGTTGTTCAATATTAAGCAGAAAAAACAACAATATTTTAAGTTGGCTTAAAAAAATATGAACATCAATCCTCTTCGACCCAATTCCAGGATTCCAAGTCTGTGGTATCCAGATGAAAGGTACATAAATTTACTTATTTGCACGAATCAAAATAACTCGCTATGGATCCAAATGATAATTTCTTTTCAATCAGCAACTATTTGACCAAGTGAATTTAATGAACCGCATTTAAAATATTTAATTGCATTAAAATGATTTTCATATTGTCAAAATATCGTTTCACATAAATTTATAATTTCAAATTATGGCCATTTCTGTATCGTAATTTTGAATATTTCCCTTTTTTTTCACCATATTCTTCATTGATCCACCGATGGACGATGCATGGCTGATGCATACTGTATGTTTACTAGAACGCCAATCATAGCGCGAATTCATAAATTTATCGGCCGAAAAATAAAACGTTAAACGTCCCATATGTTGTGAAAATATACAATCAGATTAATGCACTGTCGACTCCAAAATAAAAAAAAAATAAAAAATAAATAATAAATAAAAAAAAAAGAAGAAAATAATAACGAATGAGAAACGAGTCAATTGAATTGAAAATTTCAAAAGAAGAATTTACATAAAATTTATGAATATTTTCAATTTTGTTCGAGCAGTAAGATTGAACGTATTAAAACTAATATGGTCATAATTCAAATTTTGTAACTCCGGTACCGTTCAAAGCGAATCCATTGCGTATTTCTTCTTCTTCATCATCATCATCATCATCATCATCATCATCTCTTTAAATCATTGTTATTTTGTTCGGTCGCATATTGGTGTAGCTTCTTCGCATATTTTTGTCATCGTATTTTTTCATTCTCAACGTCTTCAGTTTTATTCTTTTGAAATATTTATTTCACACATTCGGCCGTTTATTGTTGTGGATGGTGTCTCCTCATTTCATTTTGACCTTTTATTTAATGAATATTGTAATCCAAATTTATGCTTTATTTTCTTCAGATTACGGCAATAATTTAAATGTGACTAAATAGGAAGAATGACAACCCTTTTTGCTCGCCATGATTCCCGACATATCATGTTCGAAAGTGTGCTCAAAATCATTTGAACAAATGTTTCGGTGTGGATATAATTTGCGGCTATATTTTGAGTATGATAACAATTTTAATCACCAAAAATGGCACATTTCGATCCATTCAGAAATAAAAATAAAATCATGCATTGTCAGAGCCTATCAATCGTTGCATGGATTAAGTGGTGCAAACCACTATTCGGCGATCAAACTACATGAATTCGGTTACGCTTCCTCATAAAATGAAAAGTTGTCAAATGTAATGTGTAACGAATTGTTCACACTTCTTTATTACTCATGCAATTCAATTCAATAGCATGCAAATTTATATATTTCAAATATTACCAGTGAAGTGAATGCGGCTCGATATATTTTTTATACCATGTATGAAGTCCATGTTCCCATACGATAATTCCCATATTGATGCAACTGACTACCATCAGGATTTTGAACGCATGAATATGCAAACCAATAAAACACCATGAAAAATTGAGTGTGAAGATAGATGAAAAACGTGATTGAAAAAACGAAACGAGTGCAAATGCAAACATGTTGCGAAAAGAGGATAAAAGTGAATAAACAGGGTAGAATTCGATAGAGCCAAATTCAATGATAAGCACTACAGGTTACAGATCGTATCGAAGTTCCACAATGTAATCGAAGTGTTTACCTTTTGATAGGGGTAAAAAATAAAAAAGGAAATTATTTAATTAATTGAATTTTGTTTTGAGAGCTCTATCTCAAAGCCAAAAAATGACTCTTTAACGATTTAAGCTTTTTCAGGTGAACCATGAAAAGAACACAAAATACGAAAAACTTCACTGTCGATAGAAATTTCAAATGCGCATTATCAGTGCAGTTTGTTGTTTGTTGTCGCAAATGGAATACATTACGCATTAACCGTTCTTGCCGCTATCGCGAGAGAATACGTTCCAAACAATGAACAAATCCCAAACACTGAACAGATAAACCTAAAGCCCCGAACAAGTTGGATGCTCTCGTAAATAAAATAAAAATCGGTAATAAATATTATCATCAGAATATTTAATAATGAAAAAAAAAAAAAAAAAGGAAATAAAAAAAATAAAAACCGAAACCAAAAAAAGAAACACACAGTTTATTACATGATAAACCGCACCCATAATATGTTGAAGACAGGTCAGCACTTTGCTGCACAGCATGCGCGGTAGATGACACACACAAAAATAGTTATTATTATATTAATAATAAGATGAGCAAGAAAATAACTTCAAATTCGTCTGCAGAGTATAAAGTATAAGCCGAAGGTATCAAATTGGGAGACAACAAAACAGCAGCAACATTAATATCAGCATCAGAAGCAAAATCACCAAGTAAAATGTAAATTGTGGCCTGTTGGATACCTTAGAACCACACTTAAGCTCTTCGTTCGTAACATTCAAGACGAAAAAGAAAGAACAAAAAAATTATAAGCAGACGACAAAGTCACAAGCGCAGCAAATCGAACGAATACCGAGCACTTGGCATCCAAGCACAGTTCTCCTCTTTTATGGTTACATTTTTCATTTGAATAAAATGATGCCTGCACATTTTAATATTGAATCGAACGAATCCAGGCGAATCGTCTGAATGATATAACAAAAATCGAAATACTCACACACACACACACACATGTACACATGCACACAACCACAATCATACAATCACAGAAATTTATACGGTCAATAATAACATGATTCCATTCAATGGTCCATAAATCATATTCAACATATGAACCTGTCCGTCCGTTTGTGTCCGATATCAATGTGTATAGTATTTATATAAAATAATATAAAAATAAAAGAGACAGAGGTACAGGAAAGAACACACTTTCTCTCTCCTCATAAAATTTATATTCATACCACCATCAACACAACGTCGTCTATGGGCTCATAGCTATTAGTTTGATTTGTATAAAGTAAAAAAATATAAAATTAAAATCTGATTTAATTCAAATATTGGCATCAAAATGTTGCAGACCGTTGAACACGCGACACATACTATTATTATCTCACAGCCGCTGATAAAATAAGCAAAACAATTTTGACTTTGAAAATTAATGCATCTATCGTTCAGCGGTCAAGATTCATCGAATTTTCATTTATTTGTTAGGATGGATAATTTGTGGTTATTGCGGTAACGATGAATGAATAATAGTTTATAAGCTTGTTATTTCCGTACTCAGATCATTCAGTTTGATGGACTATTCAAGTTCATCATAGTTTTTCGGTTGAATTTATTCCGGTGATTGTTACTTAACTAAGTGAGACATTATCTTTTTTCCTACCCCATACACAAGCACACCCAATTCAAATCAACAGCAATGAGAGCACAATGTTTTCTGCATAAAAAAATGATCTGTTTGAAGAAATGAACAGAAAAAAAAAACAATTATCCGAAATTCTGCCGCCGCTGCGTTGCTTATTTGAAAACCAAAAATTAAAACATTCATTTTGTTTTGACCAAGCCATAAATGACTTTATATATATGTATTGTATATATATGACTTAATAAATATTGCAATAAATATATATGCGCATTGTACATTCTAACGTGAAGGGCGAAGGCGTTCGTCAAAATGGAGTTTTACGTATTTTGTGTGCTCCTAATTGTCTGACACGTTAAATATGTGCACCATTCGCACAAATTGGGCATTTTTCTTTTATTTCCTTCTTGAGCTAACATTGGTGTTAATCACACGCAAGCAATGAATAAACAACATTCTCAACAGTATCAACAGCAGAACATACAAACCATTGTAAATTGTGATGACTATCAGTTAAATTATTGCATTATAAATAACATTTCAGTCCCTACATTTGGAATTTTTATTTTTATTTTTATTTTTATTTTGTCTTTTTTCTCTGTCTTATACTAGCTTTTATTCCTTTTTCCTTAATCCATATGTAATAATAATAATAATCGCAGAATGTATGTAACTGAACCAATATAATATATTTACCAAAATAGCCCTAGAGCGGTTACTAATTGATAAATGTTTTTGGATTCAATTCTCTTTTCATATTTGTTTTTCTCTTCATTTTCATTTCGTATTTGTTTTGGACTAGCTATGGGCAATTTATCTATCTGTTCACCTTGTAAACATTTTCAACGAAATCATATTTTTATAAAATTACAATATCACAATGCTATTGTTTCTTCATATTGATTTTTATAGTTTGAATATAAATCGACAAACGCGTACAAACATAAACATAAACATGAAAAAAGTAACCAAGAAGAAAAAAAAAAAAACAAATCAATTACACCGGTCAGAACCGAAAGGTGAAGAGAATTTGAAGTGGATCATCAATCTATGGATATGATTTATTCGTCTCAAATAAATCAATTTGAATCCCAAACTGCAAAATAGCCAAATGAACATTGAATACTGAACGCTCTCAACTTGATGCTGAACTTTACTTTAAGATTATTTCAAAATTATCCAAACAACAACCATTAACCATATTTCAAATTTCAAATATATCAATTGCATCAATGTGATTCAATAGTAAAGCTATGCTCGTTACGATCCAAAATTCAAATAAACAAACAAACAAAACTATGGAATAAATACAATCGACACATTCAAGTCAAGGTTGGGTCATTTTTATTAATTTTTATTATGTGCATCATTCGAGTGTTATTTTTTTTCTCAAAAAAAAAAAATATATATATAAAAATAAAACCTATTATTTCTAACTGTGAAACGATTTGTACATTTGTATTATGATTTTCATGTGTCATTACCATACGCGGCTAGAAAATAATGTATGGTATGAAAAATTGGCCATTACTCAGGCTATGGTTAAAGACTCAGCAGGTACACAGACACTTTTCTGTCGTTCCGAGAAAACGTTCACTCCAAGAATTGTTTCGATTTTGTTAAGTAGAAAATTTTGTTGGAATAAATGAAGTTCCATTCCGAATGAATTGGCACCAATTCAAATGTGATCCAAGAGAAATGTTTTCAAATATTGGCAAAGACTTGGCTGATACGCTCTGAATAATCATAGTGAATATAAAGTAATGCATTAAATTGGCGCTGGTCTTACGATAAACGTGATAAGACCATAACAATATGAAAATGAGATATGAGCATTAATAACTTATGTTAGAGATCCGATTCTAATAAGACTCAGTCAGATCTTAGATACAACTTTTAAAAAATATTCTCTATTTCTCATTCGAATATGATTTCATTTTTCTGCGTGTGAAAAATGACGCCAAATTTTTAATAACATTTTAACAAGATTAATGACTTGATTTTTTTTTTTTTGTAAATTGCTGCCATTTATCTACTTCATTCAGTTAATTTTTTCTATTTGTTGACTTGTGTTACTTTGATATTGAAAGAATTTTGAATATTTTCAATCGTTTATCGTTTTTCGATTATTTTGTTGTGAGTTTTTTTTCCGTGTCTTAACATATCGAAAGAAGAACGAAAACGAAACAAATGAGTTACCAATGATGGAATTCCTTTTTCCGAATGCCGTCGAATCTCCGGATTTGTTTTCTTATGCAGTTTGAAATATGACTAACTTGGATATCGTCGATGTCGTGTGGGTGTTATTATTTGAGGTTTTATTGAGATGTTGATTAATTTGATTAATTTTGATTTTAGTGAAACCATGCAAACAGAACCACTGCCACAATAAAAATTGCCATTTTCATAATTCAATAACCGAAAAACATTTAGAGCTCTTTTTCAACACTATGCTTCTGAATGATTTCTATTTTTAGCAACATTGAACTTTCGGAAAAATAATTGTACACATTTCATAGCATAAATGGACGCACTTCATTGGTTTTATTCTAATTTTGTTTTATTCCGCGTACGCAGTGTTTTGTTGTGTTTCACTTTTTATGCACCACAAGTGTGCACTGTGCATTACTACACAGTCAAAACGAATATTCCGAACTGTCACAATGTCCATTGTGAAGTATAGTTTACAATGGAAATCGTGAATAGTCACAATAGCACTGTGAATTTATTTTGCACCAAACCACAAAATTCAGTATTCAATATAAATTGTTGTACCCAATAAAAAAATCCAAAAATTGGTTGAAATTTTGAAATGAAATTCACAATGTTATTGTGACTGTTCACCAATGGCACATTCCATCCCTGAGTGGCGTGGCCAATCTTGAGGATCAGTACTCAAGTCACTGTACCCACACGGCAAAAAATTATGAAGAATTGTTCATCTGTCAATGGGAGAATATTGAGTCAAATTCAAAGAAACATCAAATTTTTCTTATAAATCAATCAACAATCGCGGCTAACCAAACGGCAGGTATTTGTGGTATTTGGAACTGATGAAAATAATAAAATATCTTTTATTTCGAAAAATTTAAAAAATCAGAGAAAATTATTAACATATTGAAATTGAGCGTATTTGTTCGAACTCGTAGGGATGGCCGTATTTAGCTTTAGTACGAAGACTTGAGTACCGATACTGAAATTCGCTAAATTTATAAAAAAAGATATGACCCTCTTGATTTTTAGTTAGTTGTGGGACGTTTGATAAATGAATGCTGCATATGCCAGTCAGCTGTGTCGCGGTAAACATTGTGGGTAAATGTTGACATTTACCTGTGGCTTCTGAGATTTACCTCATTTTCAATTTGTTTTTGAGAAGACTTAAAATGTACATGTAAGCCGTACAGCGGGCGTTACAGGCGGCGTATAAGTGTACCTGACGGAAATGGTGGCAGCACGTACCTCACAGCTACAAATGAACTCTCTGGTTGGAGTTTGATACGATTTGTGGTGCATATTTTCGAATTTGGTAGTATCGAATTCTGTTTTTTATTCATTGCATTTCATTATGTAAAACGTTGAACGACTGCCACAAAAAGCCAGCATGATAATACGTTGAGCATTGAATATTGAGCACTTGAAGTATAAACTGGCAAACGGTGAACATTTTTCATTATTGGACAACACATTTCGTAAGCATATTTACATATTGAACCAATGCACACACAAAGTCACAAACATCGGCTACATTCATTATCAATTCCTTAATTAGAATGCGCTGCAAATCGAACAGGTACATGGTAGACTTATCTCACCATGTATCCCATTAAATTTTAATGTTTCAACAAATGTGTTCTGACTCCTTTGTTTTGCTTTGCTTTTTATTTTTATATATATTTTTTCATCTTTTTGCTCCTTTTAGGCTTGTTCATGTTATTGTTGCTGTTCTTTGGCTCGATTCAATCGATTCATTCGACTTATTCGATTGTGAATAGTGCGCCGTATTTGTTATGCTTTATTGGCTAAAACTATGTACATATCCTTGTATGCTGTCCCTCAATTTAGCACCTTTAGAAATGGGTAACATGGAACGCCAGCCAACCGGCCAAGCAATCGAATTGTGTACATCCATCGATGATAATGCATATTCATTCATTTTTCATGTATTTTGCGTCCGATGTCGAGATCGAATATGTGAATTCCTTTTTTTTTTTGTTCCGACATTTTTCCTTTACTTTCCGTTTTTTCTTTTAAGCATTCAACTCTCAAGCAAATATCGAATATTGGTAATTGGTATTGACCATTCCAGTTCAGTTCGATTGGATTTGGTGTTGTTTTTTTCTTTGGTTGCACTGCAACAACGTATTTTGTTATTCAGCATCCAGCATCCAACATCGAATGTATTATACATGTTTCAGCGCATGCATCCAATCTTAATTGTATCATTGTCGTGCTTGTTCGTAGGATTTCGATGCAAAAACATAAAATGTAACTTTTTGCGAGAATACAACATATTTTAACAGTGTCGAGAATGAACAACAGAGAAAGAGAGAGGGCAAGATCGAAAGTGTGGAACATTGTGATCGAACAGCTAAAATGCTACCTACTGGGTGTGTACGCGCGCGACCGTTACATCGTTCTTCAAAAGAAAATGCATACAAATCCATGGCATACATTCCGTGCAAAAATCAATGCCATCGATAGTGTTTAAAAGAGCCCAGCAAAGTGCTTACGCGCATAATAAATAATAATATACATATTTTCCTATTCGATGTGTCATCCGAACGAATAAAATTTTGAAACAAATCAATCCTGAAAACTAACGGTTCTAATAGCAACAGCAACACCATCAAACAACAAAAAAAATCCACAAAAACATTGAACAACGAAAATGTTGCGAATAACTTTGTGTAGGTTTTGAATACCATCCAGTTTTCGGCGAAAATAATATGATGTGTGAAGTGCAAAGATTTGTTTTATTTGATTTCAATGATTTTGTTTTGATTTGGTTTTCCGTTATCAATTTTGCACCCTGTCATCAAAACGTTAAACACAATTGTAGGCTTCATATTTCATATACTTAAAATGAATTATTTTTGTTTGAAAGCCCACACATCCATTGAATATTGTGAACAGCGAACATAGAGCATTCATTCTGAAAATTAAAATGAAAGTAAAATACACATATACTAAACATATTTTAGTATGTTACAGAGAACCGACCAGAAGAAAATAAATAAATTGAATAAATTAATTCCGATGTTCGCACCTTTTTAATTTTAATGTAATGAACAAAAGCCGCGTGATGAAGCGAGAAAAAACACAAAGAGAATATCGAACGAGCCGAAAGATATGTCATACCATCCACATCCACATCCACATATCCGATTCCGTTTATTGCAAAAGTAAAACGCAAAAGCAAAAGCAAAAGACAAATGCGGCGGTGAGATATTATTATGCAAGCATTTTATTTACATTCAACGTTCAACATTCATTTGTACTCATGATTCACTGAAAGATTTTCGTACATATACTTTATATCTGTTCATCAGGTCCGGTGTGGCCGGCGAACGCCTGCTGTCTGAATAGCGGCATGGTGCATAGTGCTGTCACTCGATAAACTCATATTAACGACTGTAGAGGCAACTAAAAAGTTTACATAATTTAAATGCCGAACAGTGCTCTTGTTTGTCACGGATTTATTTTTCATTCTATATATCTACTACTGTTGACCGTATGATTTGGATTTTTTTTTTTCGTCGTGCATATTGAGTTTCTTGTGTTTCATAAAAATTTCTGTCGAAAATTTATTGTTTATGTACCATTTTCCAAGAATAGCCAGCATTGATACACTATTTCATTCTATTCACTATTCAGTTTTTCTTCTGAATTTCTTCCGCAGTTTGAATGACATGTATTTCAACGCGTTGCCAATGTCATCGACAACCAAATATTCTAAAACAATGATAAAAATATACTTAAAACCGTTCGAAAAATTCAATTCAATGCTCACGTACATAGTTCACCAAACAAAACGGCTTTTGCGTAATTCAGATACTCAAATAAATATTTAAGAATTCATATTGATTCTCGCTCTGATATTGGGATGTTCTCCTTTTGTTTACACTTTGAAAACCACAGACAGTCACACACACACACACACACATGGTACAAGAAAAAGAGCCCCGCAATTATCTTTTACGATGATAAATGAAGCTACCGTTTTACTCGTTTGTGGAGTTTTGTTTTTCTATCGATTGTGGTATGAGCATTGGCCAAACAATGTAAGTAAAGTAAATGCTCGCGCCTTATTTAATAGCCACATTTTAATGTTCTGAATTTCATTTTTTTTTTTTTTTGACTTCTTCTTTGTTAAAATTGGTGAGCAAAGATGAGAAACAATACCAAATACAATGATAATGAACAATGAAGCGGAAACCAAAATCAAGGTAGCTATGCATCGCACGTATGTGACCGAAAGAAAAACAAAATATTTACGCATTTACTGATTGCCTGATTAATGAATGAATTCAAAATGTCCATTCTGTTAAATGTGAAAATTAGCTATTGTTCAAATTTCAAATGTTTTTGGTGTTGGCATTGATTTTCATTTTTGCTCTCATTTTCCAACATTAGGGCTCTTTTGATTAAGGCCGTTGGTTTGCAACCGAAAACAGAATATAAACGATAACCAAATTATGGAAGAAAATCAACAAATTGCATATGTGCCCAATACCAACAATACCTGTACAAGAGTCAGTGGATAAATTTCCCATTCAAATGGGACCCGGTACATGGCGAGAGGAAGACAGACAGAGGAAGAAAGAGAGAGAGAGAAAAAAATCATCTATCGAATGAAATTATTATTAACAATTTGTTACAGTTTCAAAAATTAAAAATAATAATAATAATAATAACAAGTAACATTCTGTGTGTTCTTTCAAACATTTATTATTTATGTATAATTTTGGATCAAATCGATCGTTATTTCACATGGAATAATCATTCACACCATACAATCAATTTATTTGTCTATCATATATCAGATGCAAGATGTGACCATTAACATAGTACAAGTTATACGCGAGATTCTTCCTTTCAACTTTTCAACCATTTTCCATGTTCAAACGTTTTTCTCTTTGTGTTGATCGATTCACCGCTCAAAGTGTTCGATTTGAAAACCATTTACCAGGCCATTAATCAAATTCACATGAGAATATGAATGAAAACAACGAAATTATTTAAAGAAAACTATATGAAATCAAGAAGAATGGAACGAATGAAAGGAATAACACGAAAAGAAAAGAAAGAACAGAAAGAGAAAAAAGATGCAACATATTAGTTGAAAATTAAAATAATGAAATATTTGTACTGATTATCCAGTCACTTTCATTCAAAAATCGTTCATACGTTCATAAATGACCGCATATATGTCAGCACCATCATTGAACTGTTGACTTGATGCCTCATTGTTTGCTATTTATGTGTACGAATAAAATTGTGTCCGTGTGAATTTTTCCATCTTCAGATTCTCTTTTTGTTGGATTCGTTGTTCTAAATTTTGTTTTTGTTTTTTTTTTTTTAATGAAACGATCCAATTGAATCATTATTATTATTTATTTAGCGGAAGATTCGGTGTTTGCTCAATTTATGATTATTTTCATTTGTGTTAAATTTTTCCCATTGTTTTGAGTCTGTCTGTGTGTGTGTGTGTGCATAAGGGACAGCAAACCGTGTGGTGATAGTACACTGCACAAAATACAATGGAAAGCACATTAGATCAATTTGGAAAACCCCATCGAATTCAATTCGACTACGCAATTAATTATGAATTCATTCCTTTCTCCGATGAACGTGAAAAAGAAAGAAAGAAAATCTCACGTCCTCTGGCTCTGGTGATGGTAAACGGATTTTTTTTTTTTAGGAATGGTTATGAATTAATGTGATTTTATCCGGACGCAAAGCAGATGCCACATTCCGATCGATATTATGGCAGTCTATTCGATGGTCATGCAACAGGTGTTGACATTACAAAATACAAAACTCACATGAATACACATTACACATTACACTTATGCATAGTGTATAGTTCAATGCATATGAATCAATTGGTTTCCAATTTTCAGGTTATGGAAAATTATGCGTTACAATATTATCGGTTATGATGCGATTTATGCGTAAATAATATCATAATCACTGATTATCAGTAAATAATTTCACACAACGGACAATATAATCAATCAATGATAGATATGGTTAATGGTTACAGTAAAGACTCTATAAAAGAACCGTTTCGCATTTGTGAACTCAATTCTTCTGAATTCTTATAAAATTTATGATTATTCTATTCTTTCGGTTTTTTTCGATTTTTTATGAATCGGCCATTTTAGAACTTTGTCATCTGTTTTAATTATTATTATTAGTTACCAAAGTGGTCCTTTTAGAAAAACGATATGATAATGTATAGTATTTTACTGGTCTTTTTCATAAAATATGATTTACCATTAAAATGTTCAAATCAATTTCCGCATGCCATCAGATTCCAAATGACTCATACTTGAAAATTAACCGTGATATATCAGATTGGATGTTCCGAATTCCAAAATAAAAAAAAAAAGGAAAAATGGAAGAAGAAAAAAAATTTGACATGTTCAAAATACGGGCCCATACAGTTCTTCAATTATTTTAATTTCATAATATATCGTTGTTCTTTACCTTAAAATTCAAATGGCCATTAGAAGAAAGAGGGCGAACAATTTTCCACAATATATTGTTTTGATCGATGCTCAACTGGATATCAAGTATCAAGTTGAGATTTGATAAATTACACAATAGTTCACATTTGAACTCCTTCCAGCATTTCACCGAAAATTGATTGAAATTGAATTGAAACCACATCTATTAAAATTCAATTGAAGAGCAACTGAGCTGGATCGGAATATCGAATCAAATCAAATCAAATCAAATCAAATGTAATATTTAATAAAACACAAAACGAAACAAAGGAAAAAGCGTTTAATATTTAATTTGATGGTTCGCCATTGGCTCCACATTCCACATCTTTGAATGTCTAAAAAGTGAGAAGAAGATAAAGGTAAAACGGTGAAAATAATCAGCCATCATAAGTTTAAGGTCTTCATTTTCATTTCAATCAATTCAATCGTGTTTAATGTTCTTTTAATGATGATAGTGCGATGAAATTGGATTCAATTGACTTATGAATTTAAGTTTTTGACGTCCAATATATTTTGTTAAACATGACAATTAGAGAAGAAAAAAAAATGGTTTTCATTAGGGATTTTTCTCGAGATTCGAATGATAATCTTTTTAAACTTATATTTGAGATTAGCAGAAAAAGGAGTTTTGAGAAGGATATAAAAAAAAACACACACAAATATTTCTTCGAAATGTTTCTCAACGGATTTCATTCACTTACAAAGAGTATTGTTTTCAATAATGTCCTCTGTCTCTATCCTCATTCTCCATTACAGTAATAGTGACCATTCAACGGTTCTTTTTCCTACCTAAATGACTGTGGCTTCCGAAACAGATATGGTCTCAGATGCGTTTGCCCATTGAACTATGTACACAAAATCGGGGGATTTTGTCGTATTTTGTGACCAACACACAAAAGATCCCAAGCCATAAACTTTGGAAAAATAGTTTAAGTAGCTCGTTTATTGTTCAAGAGACGAATGTGTTGACCTTCGGAAGCATTTACATTTTATAACCCTTCATTCAAGAAGAACAAGAAAATAACGAAAAGAAAACATTTAAACCAAAAGGAATTTCGATTTTTCACCTATTTTTCTTCTTCTTCATTTCATTTTTATACATTCACAACTTTCTTTCATTCGTTCAGGCCATTTGAGGCGACAAGATCTGAGCGTATTAGATATTAGATAGTTTTGTAAAGATGCTTATGATGGGATTTCATTGAGAATATCATTTCAGGTGACAAGAATGAAATGAAGTTTCATATGAAGTTAAGTCAATATCGAAAAACCCGTTAGCTTATTATTATATTATCATCAGATATTTAAAATGTTTATTAACTGAATAAAATCAGTGGTTTTTCGGTGATTTTCATTTGGTTTATATTTATTTAGCAATTTATGTTGTTTCTTTCGATATCTATACGAAAATATGGATTATGCAAACCAACAAGCTGCTTCTAATATTCAAATTTCAAATTGAATATTCGTTGGACTGAAAGTGTAAAGGGGATTTTTTTTTTTAATATTCTTATCGATTAATCGATTTCCTTTTTTGATAGACTATCCGACGATTATCAAGTAAATATATTTTTCATTGATCAGCTAAACGCTGGAACCCGAATTTTTATGAATATAAATGTCATAGTGGGTTTTACTGTCAATTTTCAATATCATAAAAGAAAAAAAATAATTTGAAACAAAAGCATTGAATTTCGAAGACATCGAAAACAAACAGATTCCAGTCATATGCCGCGTAGGTGCCAGCAAGTTATTTAAATAAGATTATAGAAATTATTAGCCAACGCTTGCTTGTTCGATTGGTCAAATTGTGAGAATCGATAAGGCTACTGACTCTGATGCGCATCAACGAATGTTATCTCTTTTCATTGAGTTTTCATTATATGCATGCCATTCGAAAATGTATTGAACTGTAGTCATTTGTGGAATAAAAGTGAGAAACATTCAAGCGGAGGATTTACCATATTGTTACCATTATTCCTTGGGTGTGAAGCACAGGTTTTCTGCATTCAACATGTTCAGTCAATTAATAAAAACACAGTTGACACTTCCGATTTGATAATTGTTGTTGTTGTTGTTGTTGTTGTTACTGTTGTTGCTGTTGTCGTCTTTGTCGTTTTTATTTATTTTCGATTTATTTTCACATTTTGTAGATTTATTTTTATCACATCGTATTTGTTTAATTTTTGTAACCTATAAACTATGTTAGCAAGATGCTAGACAATTTAAATAACTACTATTTATCGAAAATAAGATAATAAAATGCGACATTCCATTCGGCTTCAGAAATTTTCTGCATCTTCTTCGGATCCACCATATAAAATGAGAGGGCAAAACTTTTGCTTATTATTTATTATAATAATTAGAGTTTGAAATGATCAAATCACTTTCTCATCAAATAGTCTGGTTCACACTTCAGCCGACATGCAATGCATATTTGATTCTTGTGACACATCGTCTATCGAAGATTCTGCAAAGAATTCATTATTACATTTTGAGGAAATTGAAATGATTGAAATGTTTTCAATTTACCATGGATCGAGGGGTACATTGGTTTTTTGGATATGCTGTTGCCATTTGTTGCGTTGCTAATATTACTATTGTTATTGTGATTATTATTGTTGTTGTTATTATTATTACAAATGGAATGTTGTGTTGCATTTTGAAATGAATATGTCAATTGAAGATTTATATGACGATTATATGAATTTCCATCGCTATCGCGTGGAACTGAAAAAAATATTCCATCAAAATGAAATTTAAATCAGAAATAAATGCCAAAATTCAAAACATGTTTGTTTGTTTGTTTGTCACCTACCAGAATGAATGTGTTTCTTTTGGCGTGCCCTCGAATTCTGAAACCAAACTTGTGTAACTCGCTTACTCAATCCGGTCACAGATGCAATCCGCTCGAGATCTTGACCATCGGGATTCGAATCAATTTGAAAATTTGCTTGTAATACTTGCAATTGCTCTTCAGTAAAAGTGGTTCGAACACGTTTTGCTTTACTTTTGTGATAACCGTCTGTGTCACATCCATCTAAATGTGTTAATTATTTTTGGGAAAATATTCAATGTTTAAATTGGCAATCGGAAAAAAAATTGATTTTCAAATTACCGTCGCTAGACGTTGTGCCACCATCAACGGTTTCTAAATAATGTGCTTTACACAATACACGATCATCCAATAATGCGAATTGTTCACCGGTAGATAATTGTCGTCCACATGAATCACACGCAAAACAAGCTAAATGAAATACTAATTCACGTGCTCGCCGTACCCAATCCGATGATGATATGCTTCGTCGACATTTTGAACATTTGGCACCAAAACTCCTGTATAATAAAAATAAATCCATTTTAAAATTAATTCAACTTTTTTCTTTTTTTTTTTTTCTTCTATCCGGACAAATGGATTGATTCCTTCGGAGACGCATCTGATTCGGCTTGTCAATTGTTTCTCTAGAGAATTCGAATATTCTCATCGAATAAAGATGTTGCATTGTGTAATGGAATGATATGAGAATGGAATTCATTCGGTTTATGGATTTCAATACACACAAAAAGAAAAAAATGTAAAATAACTTATTTTTCAACACTCATCGCCTATTCAATTGAAATTCGGGATACATTGATATAATATCAACCGTGCTAATGATGTTCATAGCCATTGCGTAGCCATTTGATTCAATGAATTAGCATAAATTGAATGTTTATTCATTTTGAAATGTGGCATTGTAATAAATTGTTTGATTCAAATAGACAAACATTGCATTCTTTATCATCGTCACCTCAACAACACAAAAACAACAAATCTCACACATATTTTTTCATTCTTCTCCGTCAGTTTCGATGTCTACTTCTTCTTTTTTGCTTATTTTTTTTTTTCTTTTCTTTGAATAATTACGCTCCGTTCCTGTGTGGAATGAACGAATGATAGTGTGTTTGTTAGGCAACGATCGTGGTGGATACTCGAGTATAACAATTCTTTAATCTAAACAAAAACTGATTAAAAATAAATAAATAAATGCAGTAAATCGGATTTTTGATGAGTACCTAAAATCCACATCTTCTGACAATATCATCGTACGACCAAATCGTTGAATCAACGGCAATGTTTTCATTTTACGGAAGAAACAGAGAATAAATGAAGAATCATTTGAATTTGAATGCTGTTGTTATTCCAATTTTTTAATGTGGAGTGATTTTAGCGTTTTTTTCGGCGAAATCTTCCTTTCACTGATCTGTTTTTTGTTTATATAATTCAGGAGTTTTAAGATTCAAAGACACACATGCACACAAAGCGAATGATAAACAAAAAATCAATGAACCTTTAATCCGAATTTCTATTGTATTTTCATTTGAAGAGAACAAAAAAAAACATCATTTGAAATACATTCAATCATATAAGTAATGACAACAATATTTGTATCATTGGACAACGCGGGCATCCGTGATCAGTGATCGGTCGTAAGCATCTGAAAAAAAAAAACCACAGTTTTCCAAAGATGTTCGAATCATGACAACTAATGAAGATAAATGTTTTGATTTTCTTTGCCGTACTTCTATTTCGACAAATGAAATTGTGAACTGGAAAGTGAACTGGGTGACTTGGAATCCGTACTATATTATATTATGGTACAGAGACGTTGGACTACACACAACATACTACTATTCACGAATACAAAGGTCCTACCTTTTGATATTTGTTTTGTTTTTTTTTTTTTTTTTTCATTTCCTTCGTTCAAATTGAAATCTATATCTCTTTAAGCGCATATGAATATTATTCGATTCGTTAGCTGAAGCGAACAACTAACTGACCAATTGAACAGACAATCGAAACCGGGGATAGAAGGAGGCCGAAAGATAAAAACTGATTTCATTTTTCGTTTATGTTTCCATCGTGTTCAAAATGAAAAATTATATTATTATTTTTCTTTTTTCTTTTTTGTTTCATTGTAATTGTAGGAATTCGTATGCATAAATCACTTAAGTATAAACGTATCGAAACGAGCACAACACCAATTTTTATATTTGGATCACACATAGCACATAGCATAGGTGGAAAGTGTGTAAACTGTTGAGCATTGAGTATATTCGTCAATATGTGTTCACTGTTCACTGAAATGTACACAAGGCACACAAGATGAATTGAATGGAAAACTTAAAACCATAATTCAATTGCATGACAGTACTAAGAGTGACTTCAGACCTCATACTCTCCAACCTAAGAATGAATAAAATAAAAAAATAAAAATTGGATTGGCATACGCGCTAGATCATTCATTCAAACGCCACACATGATTTGATTTGTCGAGATCTGGGCAATGCGCGTATTGAACAATAAAAGACAGTGATAAATAATTCAATAATTCAATTGTTTTGTTTGAAGGGTTCGCATATTTTGAATACCAACGATTGAAAACTGAAGATATTTGTCGTTTGGTAAAATTTTCAATCAGATGAACAATAGCCCCGATGTGCCTTCAATGATGTTGATGATGAACCATATGAAATGGTGGTTTTGATGAGTGTTTTTAGTACAGTAACATCTCACTCTTCATTACTGACTTGAAATCCATTCGGATTTGAGATTACTATTCGTGATTCTTTTTTTTTTTTTTTTTGGTTATCTGCTGCTTTTTCTTATTTTTGTGTCTTCTTTTTGTGAATTTCTCACAATCGGATGCTGAGATCTTTGCGCGCGCTGACTGAAATGCGTGCTGTTTTTCAGTTTTTGAACATGCAATAAAATAAATTGTTTGGTTGAAAACATAAATGATGATCAAACACCGAGAGGTGAAATACAACGAAAGAAAAACCATGTGGATTTGGTGGATTTTCTATTTTTAAACGGGAAAATAATAGCAATCGCACAACATGAACGACCACAATTACAATGAATAATGAATAATGTTCACTTCCCCATTAGGTTTTTCTTTTTTCTCTTTACCGATTCGAACGCAATATTTGTGCAAATGCAAGAAAGTATGACAATTATGGAACTTTAACGCAATTCGTGTATTTGTATCATTTTTAGCAGCGACTAAATGAATATTTCATTTAAATGGCCTGTCATTGCATTTAATTTAATTTCAGATCGTTCTTTTTATCGTAAAATTATCGTATGCATTATGTATTAATGCGACCGACAACACCCGATCTATTCCATTTTAATATACATATAGTGAGATGCCCATTTATGATCCATGTGCCGTTGTTTTGTTTCATTTCTCATAGTCAGTTAGCTAATGCCTATTTTGTTTGAATTATTTATTTTGAATATTGTGAATGTAGTGTTGAATGATCGAGAAATAAAAAAAAAAACAACAAACTTTGAGGTATTCGAGAGCAAAGAATGATCATGACCAATGGGGTGCACTTACTTTGCGTAATCCGTTTTACAATAAACTTGACGCTCTCGCAAAAAACAAGACGGTTGTCGATCCAATGGCGACAAACAAATACAACACCGCAAACACGATCCATGCCATGTACAGCCTCCGACTTCAAGAAGGTATCTGTCAGATATTGGTTCACCGCATGCAGCACAACAACAAAGTTCCGTCTGAAATGAAATTGGCAGAAAAAGACAGAGAGAGAGAAAAAAAAGAGAGATAGAGAGAGATTTGGAGAGATAAAGAAAAATAAATATGTACTCATTCAGTCGTTTTGACCGTATAACGCATGAAATGTTGATCATTTTTTAGACGATCAAATTTGCACGCATTGCGCATTGTGCATTGCATACACTTTTTGTGCTGAAACGTAATTGTTTCATTATTATTAAGCATTTCTCACGCTTGTCATCAAACAGCATGGGCAACGGGCAAAGAATAAAATTCTAAGTCGATGAACCGTCTATCAATTTATGTTTGTTTCGTTTTTCTTTTACAATCTAAATTCAGTGTACCATCAATGTCATGCCTAAATATTATTATTTACCGAAATTCGGCTGTCGTTTGCTTTTTTGTGAATCAGAAGTCTATGAATGTAAACAAGATATTTGATTTTTCGAAAACATCAAAACAAAGAATCGACAACATCAGCTTTCATCTCCGTTCGGCCAGCAATTCAATGAACGAAAACAAATACGGAACGAAACGCCATTTTTATAAAATGCAAATCCAGACTGCTGCTCATTTCAGTTGCAGAAACCATAACTTAAAAATCGGTAGCAATACCAAGTGGTTACCGTTAACATTACCGGAAAATAAACAAATATATGTTGTGCTCTGTTGTTATGATGCCGAATCGAATCAAACGAAAAAAAAAGGAGAAAAATAACCGAAGAAATGACAAGGAGAAGAAGATGGAAGGGAGAATGAGCGATAGAGCGAACGAGCAAAGCAGCAGTTTTCGACGGAAAATTCTTTTGCATCAATTTGTATTGACTGCATATATTTTTCGGGATATGCCTACCTAATTCAAAGTTCATCAAATCATATTTTCCTTGCTCAATGTTTTTTTTTATTTTTGTATGTTTCGGTCGTAATGTCGTAAGGTTAACATGTACTCGAGGCATTGTGTTATAGCATTAAACATATGTTCGCATATTTGTATATCAATGTGTTTTGGTAGGTAGAAATCGTTGTGGTTCGCAAAAATCAAAACTCATGCCACATGCACAGTACACAGGGACACACGCACACAAAGGCCTACAGAATTTTTGATGGGGACAGAAACATATATACAATAGTGAGCTTCTATTGGCGACAATGGCTATGGCTAAAGCCATACAAAACTGTGATTGCTGTACACAGAGTATTCAAATGAAAGGGACAAAATCAAACGGAAATTTTTGACATGACAATAAAACTGAATACTGATTATCTGAATGCATTGAATATCGAGGGTTTGAAAAATATTTTCCAGTGCAAAGCGATTACTTCATAGCTGACATATATAAATGATAAATGCATTTGTTTGCATGAGCTACGATATGAATATTCAACTCAATTGACAACAATTCATATCGTTCATAAAATAATAAATAACTCACAGTGAACAGACTTCAGATTATTTTTTTTCGATTCGTTTCAAATGAACCGTTTTGATGGTCTGTTTTTTTGTCCTGGGTGCTGGTATGCTGTTGTGAAAAATTCTACTCACACTCACACGCATATTACGATAAATTTGTTGGTTTGCTAACCTTCGGCAAATATTCAATTGAATTTGGAGTATGCGACACGCATGACGTTATGATGGCCAATACGATGATGGCTGCTCAATGCTTAATGTTGAACCAACCGAAATTCACAAACAGTGTGGCAATTCCGGAGGTGCGATAATTGAAAACAAACTGCAAGCGCATATAAAGGAGCACGAAAAATTGATAAATACAGAATGAATCGTTGATTTACTACACACATAAAATATAATTTAATCTAACATGATCCGATTATCCGATTATAGCAAGTTTCGAAAGTATCCAGAAGATCATATCTTACGAATGCAAAGAAAAACAAAAAGATTTTCGAAAAAGTTTTGACTCTCGTCTGAAGTATTGTTCACGTTGAGTGCAATTCGATGACTAAAACTTTTTCACTCTTTTTGCCACGGAAACAACAAATTTCATTTTACACATGATTTTTCTTCTTTTTTTCCCCTTTATAATTATACTAGCAGGCCTCGCTTCGCTCGGCCAGCTAGCTCGCTCCGCGAGATTTTGAAG
>GL501517.1:10448565-10470137 GCA_000149185.1 Mayetiola destructor
ACTCTCTCTCTCTCTCTCTCTCTCTCTCTCTCTCTCTCTCTCTCTCTCTCTCGCTCTCTCCTCCTTGGTGTCTACTCTTTTTATCCTGTTTTGTGCATTTTAACAGCATATTTAGCGCATCGGCCAAAACATGAAACAGATATTTAATTAAATCAATTATTTGCATGCTTTGGTTAACTGAACTAGTATGAAGTCCATTTTCATGAATATAATCTTTAAATACCTGATATGGGTCACCAGAAAGGACTTATTAAAGTATAGAAAATGAACGAACAAAACAACATATATTAAACAATTACAAATGACAAAATTGAAGAAACAAATACCAAAGAAAAAGTCAAATCCAAGTGTTTATTTGTACATTCGATTTATATTTTAACTTTGTTTTCCTTATGAATGGTGTTTGAGTTAATCCACTGTTCGGACACTTATTAAAAAGAAACATCTTCGGGTATGAGTGATAGAAAGAGAGAGAGAGAGAGAGAGAGAGACAAGAAATACAAGAATACTAAAACCAAATAATAAGAAAAACTTGAAAATTCAATGAAAATAAATAGAGGGCTTGAATAGCAAATGGATTTTCAGTGTAGACTATTACAATGGATTGAAAGGCAAATAGACAAAGATGAAAGCGAAGAAAAAAGAAGAATAAGAATGAGAATAAGAATAAGAAAAAGAATAGGAATTGTGTGTACATAAACCGAAAGTAATCATAAAATTGTTCCAAAATTTTATCATTATCACTTACCTGAAATGAAATGCTTACCGTTCATTCAGCTAGCCATCCAGCCAGCTAGTCAGCCACTTCATACATCATTTTCTATTTGACATTCATATTGTTATTGTTACAGTGCAGAAAAAAAAGAGAGAAAAAAAAACAAACGAAAACTTGCTGTTCGGTCAATATGCTTTTTGAGGCTGAATGACAGTTAAAAAAGAGAAAAAAATCATAACAAAGAACTGCATATCATCTGGCTCATTCTGTTGTTTGTCACTTTATCCATTCGAACAGTTGCAAGAAATCGATCGGATAATCGAAAAGTCCTTTGTAAAGATTATGGCACGAGGCATTTATCGAACCAACTGAATGTTAAAATGTGTGATTGTGTTCGGCAACAAATACCGAAATGAAAACAAAAAGCGTTATACCAAATGCAATGATCATTGAAAAGTGGTCAGTTTAAAGATCTATACCGTTCTAAATACAGAGAAAAAGATAATTAAGAATTGGGAAAAAGTGCAAGAATGTAACAAACAGATAGTCGAAAGACGAAAAGAACAAAAAAAAAAACGAACGAAAAATGAAGGATATTGTAAAAGAGAAAGAGTTTCGTTTCACAGGCAAATTTAATAATAATTTACTATTCTATGAAAACTTCTTCGGCCAATTCGTGATTTGGTTTTGAATGGAACATTTTTAGGGAAACTAATCCTTTCTATGGCTCTTGCAATTGTTAAAATTTTTATGATATTTGTAATTCTCTAATTTTTCATTCGGCCTCTACCATTACTGTATGGCCGGTCCCATTGTGGTCAATTTATACTGTTCTTGTGTGAAATCATAAACCTTAAACATTTCGTTGACAAATATTGTTCCGACCCGAAAATTTCAATTCATAATTTCAGTATATTCGCTTACTTACCATTTACTTAACACTCACTCACCTCTTGAACTGTGTATGCTGCTAAATCCATTGAAATAGAAATGAAACTCGGTTTTTTGATTTCATTTGATTCAAAATTGTCTTGAACTGTTTTGTTTTATTCAATGATCGATAATGAAATAATTGTTCTTTTGTAATTGTGACAATAAATACTATTATGCTATTACATATTAAATTTATATCCATAATTTAATATTAATTTACATATTCCACAAACAACATTCTCATTTTGCTCTCTCCACAACTTTTCAACTCCTTTAATTTTCACAATTTTCACAATTTCCACAAATGTCCATATTCAAATATGATGTGCATTTTAAAATTCTAATGCGGACTTTTGTCTCTCATAATGATAATAATATCATTTGTTTGAAGACAAACTTATGAAGCAACCCGAAAAAAAAAATTCTCTTCGGCTGATTTGCTAAATTTCAGCAAACTAAATGCGATAAATTAAACGAAATTCTCGAAAATAATAAAATAAAAAATAATAATTAATATATCACTTAGACTTTTAACTGATAAGCAAAAACACAATGCTATGTAGTTGGTTGGTACCTTTTATGTACCCGAATCAAAGATATCCTTAAACCAATAAGTTTGCTTGCAAATGGACGTTCAATTCATACGGAGCTAATTCATTCAAGAAAGTAAAGAGAAAACGAGAAAAAAAATTGTACAAAATCAATAAACAATTTCAGCTCATCAACAGCAAGCATTTAAGATGAAAAAAGGACAATAAATAATTAAAGACAAGATTCGGAAATATTTACCTTTTCGTTTTCCCAAATGTGTGTGCTTCTTTTGTCTGGCTCTGGCATTCTGGAACCATACTTGTGTAACACGCTTACTCAAACCAGCATTTAATGCAATACGTTCAAGATCTTGACCATCAGGATTTGAATCAACTTCGAAATTTCTTTGCAGCACCTCCAATTGCTCTTCGGTAAAGGCCGTTCGGACTCTTTTGATTTTTTTCTTCGCTGATTCATCACCACCAAAATAACTGTCTGCTGTTGACAATTCAATCAATGAATGTTTTATTTTAATATTAATATTTTGTTTTTTTTTTTTTTATTTTAAATAAAATTAAAAATACTCAAAACTGTTGAGTTTGTTGTGTTTGTTATGACTGTAACTTACCATCGCTAGATGTGGTTTCACCTTCAATTGTTTCTAGATAATGTTCACGACAAAGGATTTGATCTTGAATTAATGCAAATTCTTCACCGGTCGATAATTGACGATCACATGAATCACACGAAAAACATGCCAAATGGAACACATATTGCTTTGCACGACGAATCCAATCGGTTGATGTGATTTTTCGATGACACTTTGCACATTGTGTGAATCTAGTTTGAAATAATTATGATAAACGAAACAAAATTGATTTAGAATAAAGCTCTTTCTGAATGAAAATCGCATTTAAATCGCATTATGGTCACTGTTTGTTGAAATACAATTAGAAACAACACTGAACACACTATAACACTCACTTCATATAATCTTCCTTGCAATAAATTTGATCATCTCGAACATAACATGTCCGCTGTTCATCCAAAGTTGCCAAGCAGACGCAACATCTCAAACAGGATCCATGCCATGCATGTCCGGCCACTTCCAGCAAATAACGATCCGAAATTGGGTCTTCACAGGCTGTACAACATTTATATTCCGACTGCTTATATCAAAACGTGTGGCGAGAGTGAAGAAAAAAACAAACAACAAATTAGTCAAACGTTAGAAACAAAACTGTTTTTCATTATTTTTTTATTCAAATGGAACATTATTTTCTAAAATGTTTTGTTTTGTGTCAAATTGAAGTAAGATTTAGATTCTGTGCGTTTCAAACGCCAAACAATTAATTGCACAAAATTTCGTTCAACGCAAAATCCATCTTAACACAATTTTTGTTTTCGGAATTAACATTCCGTCACCAGATTATTTTCGATAATACTCGTTTTTCTTCTTTTTCAAATAGCAAATAACATTTTCTTGATATATCGAATTCACTTGAATATATACCTTCATTTTGAGTTAATTTTTTCTTTTCACTTCAAATATTCTTCGCAAAAGAAAATCAATTCTCCGCACCAAAAAAAAAATACACAATCGCTGTCGAACAATTTACGAATATTTTTTCCAAATGTAAAATTTAGACACAAAAAAGAACGTTCCGATCACGCCGGCTCATCTAATGACACTGAATGAATATACAAAAAGAAACATTTATAAAACAGTCACTCGATGATGTTCTGTTTGTTACCTGAATGTGAAACGGAACCAAGCGACAACAAGAAGGGAGAATACAGGAACGGAAAACCAAGAGTGAGAATAAAAGAGAGAGGATTGCTTCAAACAGTGTGTATTATTATTTAGAACTGTGCGTGTATTGGACGAACAGCCGAGATATTTCAATGAATGAAAACACAGCAACGTCGGAGAAACATGAAAGAATAATACGCAAGAATAGCACAACAGATACAACATCAACCAAAGTAACCAAACAAATAAAGCTAAAGCGCTAGAAATGTATGTACGTCTGACGATGTAATCGCTACATTGGAGGTGGAACCAAATTTTTCTCCGCCCATCGTTTTCACGTTCAGCACTGTTTATTTTTACTGATGAATTTTGATTCGTTTTTTTTTCTCTTCATATTTTATTTTCAGATTTTCTTTCAGATTTTCTCTTGTTCAACTATTGCAGTCAGTTTTTGCATTCGATATTCATTTCGTTTTTTAATAATAATTGAAAAGTTTGTTTCGATACATAAATAGTAAACAATGAATAAATAAATAATTTAACCATACACTCATGTTTTTCCCTCATTTTTATGATAATAATGGCTATTCTATGATAATATGGCTCCTTAACCTTTTTACTTTTAGATTCTGTTTCGAGTTAAAATCGTCCATTTTTGAATATTTTGTAACTAAAATTTATTGATTCATCTTTAAAAATATCAACATCTCTTTCGTACGCCAAATGGTCTATATCCAATATCAATTCGAATTCATAAAAGAAGAGAAACCCATTTATTTATTTTTTCATTAATGATCTGAACGACTCTCGTCTCATAAATTACTATTTTTTTTGGGTGCTTGAAATTGGTCCCTGCAAAATTCTATGGATAAAAATGGTCTTTTATACATCAAACAAGATGATAATTTTCGGTACAAGTCAATCCGAATGGCCAAATGTTCAAGCGAACAAACAATTTCATTGAAAACGTCATTGAATTGTGTATCATCTTTTATCGTGTTTGTAATGATTAATACGGTTGTCATTTAATTTTTTATGTTGTTGTCTTTTTTGGCATGTTTTTTTTTTCTCTCTATTTGCTTGATTCGGATTCAAACTAATCACAAATTTATATTCATTCGCAAATTGGATGAGTTTTGATGTATCGTTGATCGTCTTTGAAATGACTGTTAATCATTGGCGCTAATTAATCAATGATTTACGGGCACAAACTAACGAAATGTGTCATCATTTTGAAATATCGCCATTTTCATTCTTGGAACAAATTTCAATTTGACTGACCGGCGATTGACTATCGTTGTTTTGTTCAATTGAAACCAGTAGGGATGAAAGTCGTCTCGACATTTTAACATTCTTTCACATGGATGTCAATTTTGAATTTCTAGCTCTGAACAACCGACATAATCATAGTCTTACCTTAGTTATAGAATTATTGCTTGTTATTTGTTATTCATTTAATTAGGATATTCATTGTCCTGTGTGCAACAGTTTCGAATAGATTTTCCCATCATGTCGCACGGAGAATTTGTTTAAGAAGACAAATTGTACAGAAGTGCCTCGTTGAAAATGAGCGATGAGCAGAGAATGTCGAAACAATAAATAACAATTTAAAAAGGAGAATGAGAACAAAATGAACGAAAAATGCTTTTAATGGAAATCAACAATTTGGGCTTGATTCGAATGAATGGTTCAGTTTGTTGTTATTTAAACATCAACATCGATGATAAAATCATATGAAAATGAATTTGACTGCATTCGACGAAATAATAATAATAATAATAATAATAATAATAATAAATAATTAAGCCAATAAATATGCACTAATTTGTATTTTGAATTGATATTGCATATGGTGCCCGTTGCCTATCCAATGTTTTCTCTTGTTTGCACTTTCGTACACCTGTTTATCCGTTTACTGTTTAATGAATATTAATAATTTTTATTTTTTTATTTTTATTTACGTTTGTGATGAAATCAATTTTGCTTCTTTGTTTACCATCATGCATCAGGACAAAAAAAAAGAAATGAAATGCCGCTAACATTCAAATGCCCATATAATATTGTAATATATTGAATAATCATTTCATTCGATTAATAAATAAAATAAATTCAATTGATCGCTCATCATTGATCATCGATGCGCGGTGCACTGCAGTGCACACGTGTCCTTTGTTTTTCCATTTGCTTCTGAAATGATATATTTTAGCGTACGATTAGTTTAAATAATCGAATCGTGATTTTATCTGATCTTTGTTATTCCAGTTAGCAAGCATATATTCAATACTCAAAATTCCATTTTATCATCTAGAATCGAGTTTTGCTGCAAGCTAAAAACGGCAGAAAAACTCCAATCTCCAATCCACATGGAAATGCATTGTAAGAAAGACAAACACAAAAATTAATAATCGAAAATAATTGGACTTGAAAAACGAAATAAATTTGCGCATCGCTTCAGTTCGACAATTGGTATCTTCATCACCATTTGCTTCAGCAACTTTCATATGCTTATACCTTATGCATATGATACACACATGTTGATATTAAAGATGAATTGAATTATTGCAGAGACTGCAATATTCTGTTATGGCTGGTTGAATTACAATCGAAATGAATGAAATTGCATTTTCGTTTGGCTTTCTTCATTCATTTCCGTGTGATGATCGTCATACAGTGCAAGAATCATTCCATTAAAAAAAAAAATCAATTCGATTTTTTTCATGCTTTCTTTGTAGATTTTAATCGGTTCGGGTCTTTTTTTTATTATTCCGTGTAAATTGTATATCATGCAATGATATTATGGGCATTTTTCGTTGTTAAAAATTTGTTACAATGTCTGTTGCGAAGAAAAAAAACGTCATGGAAAAGGCTGAAAAGAACATCCGAAAAAACTTCACTTTATTGCAATCCAGCAAATGGAAGATGGAAGCCGGTTATAAAAACAAATTTGCTAAAGAAATGAAACGAACAAGGAACAAAACATATTATTCTTGTTGATCGGTTCTCATCGCTCCATTCCCATTCATCGAGCCCGGTCGATCGTTTAGTTGTCGTCATTGGTTTCAGTATTCATTTGGATACTACTTTTAATATTGTAAATTTACTTATTCAGATTATTATAAATTACCAGGTATTAAAACAAATATTCCGTTTTAGATTTGTTTTTTTCTCTTCTTCTTCTTTATTTTTTTATTATTTAATATTCTCATTCATCATTCGGTTTTTATTTGTGACTTCCATCATCGAGCCACTAACCAAACAATGTTTTACATTGCAAATGGATTTATGCATTTGCCAATGGATGGAACATTGGCCATGGGCTCCATCATTTTCAAAAGTGATTCAACAGCAACAACAACAGCAACAAAATCAAACAAATTGGAAATACAAACAATTTGGCGAGAGAAGTTAATTCAGGTAGTGCGGATATGGGCGTGCTGGATAGTATAATAAATTTATGATATTTTATTGGGTACTGTTTTAAGTTCGTTGCATTTATTTTTCGATTCAAAATGTGGAACGAGAAAACAAAAATGAATAAAATCAAAAGACGCTGAATATTCAATTCACGTGTAAAAATGGTTCATTTCCATTTGGTCATTTTTTACCATTGTCGACAACTTAATCCGTAAATCATTTTTAAATTGGATTTTGTGGTGTGATTGTGATATCACAACAACCAGACTGGAGCAAAAGAATCAAAAGAAATAAAGAATAAAAAAAATAGCAACAAGCTTACACTGGCACGAAGAAGGCGCACAAACAACACCAAACCTAAAAACAATATTTTTAATTGAGATGTTATGAATGCAATAAAAAACTGAAATTGAAAGATTGCCGAGATAAAATGCATGAATTATACATTTTAAAACCAGAATAATATTGAAGCTTCAAGCTCGAGATGATTGTATGAACATTGAACATTCAATTTTTAATCGATATCACTAAATATGTTCATAAATTCGCTGGCGCTTTGTATTGATTACAAATATTTTCTTTTCTTTCTTTTCTCTCACTCTCACTCTCTCTCCCTCCCTCCCTCCCTCTCTCTTTCTCTATCCGTCGATCGATCGATTTCAGCGTTTGTGTATGTTGTACAACAGCATTTTATTTTCATTTTATCACAAAACAGAACATAAAATCTTTGCCAATGAAAAAGTAACTTTTTTGATGTGACTGCTGCTGCTGTGGTTGTTGTTGTTGTTGTTGTTATTCCAGTATGATTTATTTACGTTTTTGCAATCAAACCTTCATATCATCACTAATTTTTGGATTTCCGAAAATCATAACTATGCCACAATTTGTATTTATTATGTATATATTGTGTATCCACCAAAAGCCATCCGAACGAAAAAGAAAGAGAGGAAAAAAAGCAAACGCCATAAACCAACAGCCAACCAATCAATCATATCTGCTTAACATTTGTTTGTTTTAAGCGTGTTAATTTTGGCAGACAAATTGTTTGAACATGAACTAATCGAATACCATCATTGATGGAATCTCGATAAATAATTTATTATTGCAAAATATTCGAAAGTTTCGGCATCTCTCCACTCATTCTTATCGTTTCTCGTTTTGTGTGTGAGATTGCTGAGTTTTTTTTTCTTCTTTTTCGTCTCCTCTGGTTCATTGGAAAATCATAAATCAACATCAAAATTAAATGGCATCATTATGTTAAATTGTCGAGCTCCTCATGAGTGTTAAGCACCAAACTTGTTTCTCAGTCTCATCGTTTCCGACAAACGGTAATTATATTCATGGATCAATTGGTTGAAATATGTATTCGGATAAGGAGCACAAATTTTTCAATGATGATGTACGCCAATGGAAAGGCTATTTTGTTGCCATCAACCTTAGCTCACATCCATGGAGGCAAAAGGAAATGAAATGAACAATATTTTAATCCACATCTGTTTGGATTTTTATTTGAAGTTGGAGTAAATAAAAGATTCTTTATTTTTTTTTCTTTCAGCGGCCACTGCAATATCTTCACCTAGCTGGGGTTTATTTCAATGCTATAGGATTTCAGTTTGTGTTAGACCGAATTGAATGCACGATGCATTGAACAACTGCATGATAAAAGGGTGCAAATTGTGAGGCATGTTGGTAGCAAACGAGAATCATTGTAATCGTCTTAATCGAATAACCACCACAAAATACCATTCATGAATGCATGTTAAATGTGTCAATTAACAATGATACTGTCATATTATAAATATAAAATACATCAATTGAGAAACAAGTGTTAATCTTTTTCGTTTCACTCACTTTGAACTTTGTTCGCTCGTTCATATTTGATGTATTTTTATTTTTATTTCCGTTTCATGATGTTTTGTTGTATGTTGTGTGTGTGTGTGTTTTACTTTTGCAATGCCCTCGCAGGCTTATGAATGTGTCATTACAATTGTTACAATTCTCGAACTAAATTCAAATGCACATATGTTGATGGTGTTTTTCGGGTGCTATCTTTTATCCATTTGTTCGGCGTCTATGTACGCGCCCAATTGATTTAAATTTTCTTCTTGTGATGAAGGTGCTGCAAGCAAATATTTACCGATCTTTATTCGCACAAAATAATTGGATATCATGAGCAACGAATGAATGCGGGTTGCCTTCAAGCTATTTACAAAATTCACTAAATACACTTGACTGAATCTGGGTATCAAATGAATTTTAACGTTTTCCTTTTCTTTTTTTTTTATCTTCCAAAAATACAAATGCTAAATGTTGGATGATTTTACAATCCAGTTGATTTTTTACGTCAGCACACGGATACTACAATCTACAATGAGACTGAAGAGACAGTAAAATATAAGCATTTTCATTTCAGGCACCACATTTGGTTACAAAAAGAAATTTTTTCCAATTCGATGCATGATTATCATTTCAAAAACCAATCTAATCAAGGAAAAGAATCAGGTTTCACTTTATTTTTTCAACCAAAGAAAATACAGAAGAAAAGATGTTCACTGAAAACTTTCGAGTCCTTGATTTGAGAGCTTCAACAATTCATTTATTCATAGTGTTCGTATTGTGATGCGCATAAAGAAAAAGTGAATAAAGGCAAAGTTTGTCTGAGCCGGAAGGAAATATATTTTCATCATTTTCCATCAGCTTTTCAGTTTTTTATTACATGGCAGTTCAACTCAAATTTATATTCCACTCGAAACGATAAAGAAACGGGCATTGCGTTTATAAAAAAAAAACCGGTGGACAAAGTGAATAAATTCCTTTTCTTTTTTTTCTGTTTCAATGTTTCAATTGTAATAAAAATGCTGCTAAAGCCAAATACTAACGAATGAGTCGAACAGCAACAGCATTAGCAAAAAATGAACTGCGAATAACTTTGGATGATTGGTTGAAGTCAGAGATGATTATTATTGCTGTAATTTTTTTTCTCGCTTTCATCATTGATTCTCTTTACGGGTTTGAACAACAAATTCATATCCTGAAGCTGAGTTCATTTGAGTAGCGTGATAAATTTCATTTGTAACGTGAGTCTATTAATATGCAATGAATATAAGCGATGGAGAGTTTAATAAAAAAAAATGAAGAATGAAAACGAAACGAAAAATCGTGATGGCGCACATTTAAATTTGAATAAATGCAGAGGAATTATCTCAATATTAATACGAATATTCGTATTCGTATTCGTATTCGAATATAATATGTATGATGCAGTGAATAACATCAATCGAAAATTGTCCATGTTCTTCGATAAAAAAAAAAAGTGAATAAATTCGTATGCAAATAATAATATGTGTTAGGACAACCACTAGCCGTTGGTCATTTTGGTCACGAATCAACTATTCTTTCGAGAATTTCATATATCACGTGTGCTCTTTGCGCTACTCTCTTAACCATTGAACTATTGTCACATCCGAAAATATGTCTGGATTCTCAAATCGCGAAAATTGCAATGAAATGCCAACCGAACTTGTTCGGAACTTGAATGCCAAAAAAAAAGTAGAATAGAATCAAATAATCGCTGCTTTGAAGCGTTCATCGAGAATGCTGTTCATTTGTTGGCAGATTGATCAGTTCTCATTAGTCAATGATTTCCGTTGCTTTGTCAAAAATTTCCTTTCGTTTTGTCAAAACGACGACGACGACGACAAAGACAACGACGACGCTTTCATGTTTTGTTTTCAAATTGAAGAGAATCTTTCAACAAGAATATGCACAAGTGAATTCGCATTGATTGTTTGGGATGTGTTTGGATTGCGTGACAAAGGGCATAGCAAAAGGCAAAATAAAAGCAAGAATTTATCATGCAATCGTTGAATATATCATTGTATTTGATACATGAAAAACAGAGCAACGTTAAACCAACAACATACAATAAGTTAAAAAGACTCAAGGGATGTAATTTGGTGAATTGAAAACAACATGCTATTTGCCATGAACTACCGTTTCATAGCATTATTTTTCCTCGTTTTTTATTTTTTTTTTTTTAGTTTTCTATGTATAGATTTTATTTTATTGTTCCAATTATCCCAATAAAACTGGCGTGCAACCAAATAAATTCATTGCATTCATTTCATTGAATATGCTAGTGAGTGTTGTACGATAAAAGCCGGGGTGGCAGTTACGATTTACTTAACAACACCCCTCATCAAATGCGAGTTGCGAGACACGGTATACACATCCGAATCAATGAAAGAAAATTTACAACAAATATGGGGGGAAAAAAAAGAAAGAAAATAGAATAGAACAACCAAAATCCCTCTGAGCGCATGACATTCTGTTGGGAATCCGATCTAAAAAAAAAAGAAGAATCAACGAATGAAAAAGGAAAAGAAAAAAACACCGTATAATCGCACAACAAAAGAAATTATTTGCATGAATTATGCGATACGTTGGGGGAGGTTAATTCAATTTACTGTTTGTATTTAACTGTAAATACAGAGCAATATTCACAAGATAGAGAAAAAAGATTTGTAAGTGAAGCATTCGCAATTGTATATTGTATATTTTATATCATTCAGCCAGTCAGTCAGTCAATAAAATTTTCATTCGAAAATTCATGCGGGATGACGACAGATGAAGGATGTTGATATGAATGATTGAAACTATTTCTATGTTTTGTGTGTGTGTGTGTGTGTGTGTGTGTATTAGAGTGGTGCGGTACGTGGTGTACATGATTATTATCGTCTATTTAGTAGCATATTTAATGTTATCTAACCACATTATTTGTGTATTTCTAACTGCAAATGAATAGTTTTTCTTTGCCATTTGGGAGTGCATTCGTCAATTGTTGTCACATTGAGAAATGTGTATGTAATTTGATGACAACTCCTACAATTATTGCACAACAGTTGAATATCTCTCGACTTTGATTTTATTTGATGAGCTGTAAATACAGTTGTTAACGTTATATGAATTGGTGGTGTGACACAAGGGGATTCGTCAATCAACCATTCAATGTTGGCCATTAGCTCAAAAAGATAAAAATAGGAAGAAGAAGAAGAAGAAGAAGAAGAAGAACTCAAATTGACTTCACATTCAGATTTCATTTTCCAAAATAAATGGAACGAATTTTTCGATGACCAACTGAACAACATATGCATATTTTTGGATATGAAAACACTGAAACACGATCATCCTGAAGAATATCTTTGTCCAAATGCGTACAGATATTTGCTGTGTTAAACATGAACATGAACATGAACAGATCAATTATTTTCAAAAGAGCTCACGTTCAATAAAACAATGTCGCAAGAATAGTTATGATTTGGCATGGTCTGTATTGTTTGTGGGCCTGTGATTGCTTCGTTGTGATGCCGACAATTGATATGCCGAACGAATATGCGGTTGCATAATATGCAGAGCATGATAATTTTCTTTGATTTTAAAGATCGAGTTTGGTGATACATTTGTCAATCGATCAACTCAATTCATTTATGTACAATAACCACAATTTATTTTAAATTATTGGGCACAGCAAACGGCAAAGTAACCATAGTAAGTATATTGAAAACTGTACACTTGTAAAGTGCGTATCATTACACACACACACACTGTACACCGTATACATATATATTCGAATAAAATTTGAACAGACGGTTTCCTAGTTTTTGTTTTGGGATGTCATTCAAAATCACAACAGCCTTCAATAATAATATTATGTAAACATGTCATGTTTCAATTATGTATTTTATTCGGTTTTTCCCTTTATTAATAGAGATTCAAATTGACATAAGCCGATGTTAATACATTGTTGTGATTGTAAATTGTTCATCGTTCAGCATTTAATTGGATGTGTTGAACATGTAAATTTTACATTTTTCTATAGCACCGGCCAAAAAATATCATTTTTTTTTTAAGCTTTGCACATTGTACACATTGTGCAATTGAAAGGATAAAGTAAAAAATTTCGATTATATTGTTGGTTATTCGCGAGTGCAATCGTTTTCCGGATGCAATATTACGAAATGGCGTTCAAAATTTTCAAATGATATTACACAGTTGTACAAACTGCGACATTGCATTCCAATGATGCAGTGCTTCGGAAATAGGAAAACGTGCGTTTGATTCATCAAATAAAAAAATTAACACCAACATAAACTGCAACCGTTGTTGCACTGGCACACAAAATTATTGACAGTCAATTGAATGTGTTATACCGCGTGTATTCTCGCATTTGGTCATCCAAACGAAAATATGCTAAAAAAAAAAACCACTCGACAAGTGTAAATTCAACGAGCTACGATGTTGAACAATATATGTTTGCAATACATTCGAAAAAAAATTTAAATACTAATCTCTGACAGGTTTTCGATGAAGAAACGAAAGAAGAGTCTGGAATCAAAGTTTGGTTTTTATTGAGAAAAATTGAGCAGGCGTTATATTTCAATAAATTTTCCTTCCTCGTGAAATGTTGATGTTCATTGTTGTTATAATGATATTTTTTTTTTGTGTTTTTCAACAAATTTATTTCCATGGCCAATAGTTGTGCCCGTTTCATGCCTTGTTGAGCAATCGACAATGGTAATGTCCGGGGGAACACATATTCTCAACTTAAGAGACAAGAAACTGTTTCAAAATCCATCCGGTTAGTTTCCGTTTCTGTTTGACTTAAATATGAAAATGTTCAGCGTACGTGATAGCATTGAGATGAGTACGTGGATAAATTCATGAAACAGTTAACCGAATTTTGGTCGATTGAAATCGTTGCTTTGGATATCGAGAGAAAACAGTTCATGTTTACACAACATCTAAACACATACGAAAATTTGGTCAAGTTATGTTAAACATGGCAAATGGTTTGGTTTGGTTTGGTTTATTATTCAACAATCTCATCTACCGTACACCCATCTCATATTTTTACAACAATGTACAATGTACACTGAAAACACACGAAACATGTATCTTTCATCCCAAATTCGTATTTGATTTCTTTTTTTCTTTTTTTTTTTTGGATACAATGACCATTTCACAAGTTTTTACTTTGAAATTATCCTAAGAAATGGACGATCTGAAGGAGAAAATCGTTCTGGTAAAAACACACATGAAACTAAATTGGCGGAAAATCGGACAATTCCAACAATAATATTATGTGCTTCGACTTACAATTCAACTTTACCAATGCTATCAATCCAAAACCCATTCCGATTGAACTCAATGGCTAAAGAATTGTTGAGAATTGTAAAAAAAATTGTTAGAAACTAATAGACACACGTAAAAAAAAAATAACAACTAAAAGACTTTGCAATCAATTGGTTAACGAATCATTTTATCGGGACATTGGACATTTAAAATACTCAGATCAAATTGAGTTGAATGAAATACGAGCAAAAGGCAGAGTGTACACCAGCGAATAAATCAGATACAAATATGAACATCGATATGGTCTAAATTTAAATGCTTTTAACAAAATAATTCATCACTTAACGAAAGTATGTAGCGTGTTGCAATGAGATTCAAAAGAAGATGTCAATTTATTGAACGACCACGAATTGCGACTACGTCTTCACCTATTGTTCAATAACCAACAACAGTTTGGGAGCAAAATAATTACTTAATTGGCTGACGGCGGTTTGAATACATTGTTCATTTTACATAAATTTTTGAATGGAATGTATTTTTGCGATGAACAGAATCTGCCCATCGGAAATGAAATTCATTTTGTTTTGCCACGAAAAATCCCTTTGCTTGTACAATCAATAAAAATAAACGGTACGAATCATATCGCAAAAAGAAGAAAATAATTGAATTTGAAATTTATTTCGATGAAAATCCAAATCAACTCGTTCACAAATGAATCGCTTTCGGTGAGCTACGAAGAGGCCGATACGTTGAAAAATGGCTCCGCATTTCGTTTCCCCAAAATTCAAATTTTCGTCTTTGTTTTTGTGCGTTGGAAATGTAGAACGATGAAGCTCATTCGTGCGTTTTTATTTATCGCTTATCGCAAACAAATGAAAAAAAATATATATATGTATTATGTATGTATGTTGAATGTTCAGTTTGAATACATGTATATTCATCGGATTATTCAATATCCATATTTAGATATTCTCAAGATGACAGCAATAGCAAAGGGAAAACAAACTAGCTTATTGAACTGGAATGAAAAAAGAAGGAATAATCTCGTCAGAGAAAATTATTGAATACAATCCGAATGGATGTGATTTTATGTTTGCAGCTCCGGTTTTGATATATATGATCATCTTTTTATGTTTGCCTATTTTCGATTCTCTATTGATTTGGTTTACAATTTCGTCTGTTTCTGCGCTTTGTTTTTTGGCAATTTCATTCAATGTGAAGTTTTTTTTTCTTTCTGTTCATTCAACTGGTAACAAACCAGCAACAAAAACAAGAGATTTTTGAATTCGAACGGAATAATAGTATTTATTCCGTTTGATAAAAACGACGTAAACACCCTTTTTTTCTGCTTTGGTTTATTTGTAGTAGAGCTTTTTCTAAATCGAATTACATGAAAATTCTTTTGCCGCTCTTTTTTCGCCTCTCTTTTTGTGGAATTTCATTTGGGGATGTTATTCTCGTGTTTTTTTTCCTTCTCCCTTCCTTCCCATGCAGTCTTTTCGAGACAATGTCACGCATTTGTGATCACTGAGCATTAAGCGCATAGTTCAATCGTGTTTATCCAATTATGCAAAACTTTTGACTAGCCAAAAATTGAAGGAATCCAATTACACAACACTGACAACATAACAAAATTGTCGAGTTTACAAACAGCATCGACATTTTTTACCAAAGCAATCGACCAAACACAGTGAAATGGCAAACAACAGAAAAACTCGAGTCAATGATTGCATAAAATTTCGTTTGTTATCACAGCAGGGCAGCAGGTTATAAAATGCTATTCTCTTTATACATGAAAACTGATATGTCATGAACATGGCCCTATTGCCTATAGTACATAACAAAATGGATAATGAAAATGAAATTATGAACTCAAATGTTGAAATGAAATGCTTTCATTTTTCTATTTATATTTTCAGTTCAGAGATTTTTATTTCTTTTTTCTCTCCCTCTCTCTCTCTCTTTCTCTCTCCCTCTCTCTCATAAATCACATTTAATGAATTCAATTCAAAAGTGTTTCCGAGCTGACACGACAAAATGGGCAATATCCTTTTTGAAGAACTTGTAATTCAAAATCCTCCGAATGGAATACCTAAAATGGATGCCAAAATCATTGTATTTTCCGTCATAAACTGAAGAATATGAAGAAATATTTAAATCATATTTTCAATTATTCACCTGATGGCATTCAGGGCACATGCTTATTTGCCATTCCGGCATCAAATTTCGATAATATTTCGTTTTCAAGGGCATGGATTGCTTGGCAATTAAAATAGTTTTCGGATCTAAGGCACGAAGACCATCACGGTCCAGAGTAAAAGGTAACATGTCCGAAACTTCTTCGTTAACCATTGTATCAACGAATGGATCAAATGATTCGGTGTTTGATTTTGGTGGGGCCATTAATAAGCGTTCAACTTCCTGTTCTGGGATGTCCTCTTCAGGTGAAAATTCCACCAGTGGAACAATTTCTGTAATATAAATTATTCATTGAGTTGCAAGAGTTGAATGAAAGTTCCGAATTAACAAAAACACAAATTGACCAACCGAACGAAATAAATGAAAACAAGTAAGGGTGTTGACACGACGAACACTGATTTCCTCGCAGATGAGAATTATAATTTGAACATTTATAACAAATTGGTAATGAATCTTCGGGATCATTGAAACCTCCCGGGCATGCTCTACTTGCAATATAATTGATCTAAAAGACAAATTTGTGATAAAAATTTTGTGTTGATAATTCTTTGAAGTGGAATCAAAATTTAAACATACATCAACTTGCTCTTGTAAATTTTGTGGCACTCTCAACGATTGAATGCGATTATTCACTTGTAAATTTAATTTCTTGTAATTCAGTTCCTTTGCCTGTTTGGCTAATGTGTATAAAATTGCACTGAAAATAAAAAAGCAATGCAAAAATAAAGGACCACAGCAAATGTAATCACTGTGACAGGATTACTTACAACATACTTATCCCCTTCGGCGGCAAATTGTCAACGCCAATTTGATTGGCAACAAAACGGCTTGTATTAAAAAGAGCCTGCGTTGTATAACTGGTGAATGGTTCAGTTAAATAGCTATGTATAGTGGAATAAGCATAATAAATGGTTGCTAATCGGTGTAAATCGTCATATTTTGATAATGCAGCAGCTGAAATGGGTTCTTCGCTAGGTAATGATTGTAAATATTGTTTGGCTTTAAGCCAGCTGTAATAACTTGCATCTAAAAATCGCTTCTCCGATATAGAGCAATCTGTTAGATTATTTAGTAATTTAATTGCTTCATTTGGCTGGCCGGCATGAATATAGGCTTCATGGGCTTTCACAAATTCATCCGATTCGGCAAGCCATTTGGCATGCTGACTATAAACTGATTGTAATGCTTGTGGTAAATTTTCAGCCAATCGAAATGCTTCTGCCCAATCACGCGTTTCCACGTGCAACTGAACAACCTGAGCCTCTTCGCCCAGTTTTCGATAAATTTCGGCAGCAAGTGGAAGAGATTTTAATTTTCTCAGATGACTCGCAACCAAATTCAAAGCCGGCTTGTCATTGACTTCTAATTTTCGTCCGATGTCATAAAGTCTATGAAATAATTATAATCAACTCTCCGTTAATATCTTTTCATGATTTATTTGAATCAATGTAAAACTTACACATCAGCCCATCCTTGTTCGGCCACAATTTCAATAGCGCGTTCATATTCACCGGCGGCCATCAAAAATTCAGCAGCAGCACGAGGCTCATGAAATGAGCAAGCCCATTCGGCACGCTTTCGGACCAATTCTTTTCTATCGGCGATGTCATCATCCTTCAAAAACTCTTGGGCCAAGTCAAACATCCTGAGATCACTGTACATTGCTAACGCTTTATTACTGTAGCCATTTTTTTGATAAAGTTTGGCAGCCTCTTTGAATTTTCCGCCAAATGCTAGATTGTCAGCTTGTAAAATTTCCTTAGGTATTTCACCGCGTTTTTGACGCTCTTTGATATCGTTGATATGTTGAAGCCACGGCAAATCTCGAACTCGAACGTATGCCTTTTGTGCCACATTGAGTTGAAGAGCATCGACAGCAGCTTGAGCCAAACCTTTCCAATCTGACGATGAAACGCCTAAACAAGCAACTTGATATGCTTCCCTAAAAAGAATTAAAAATAATAATTGCTCAATGAATCTATGTATTCACTATTTAAGTTAATTTGTTTTTTGTTTTGTTTTTTTTTTTTTTTGATTTCATACTCAAATTGTCCTGCTTCAATGAATTGCCACATTGTGGAGCCAAGTGATAAAGGTACATTGTTCATAACATTTCCTCGTAGACAAAATGCAACCGCTCCGCACAGTCCAACAACCACACCGAGCATTGTCTGGGGACTTCTTGGTGGTAAGGACCCAACACGTACACTTATTCCGCCAGTTGTATGTGAATAGCAAAGCATCGATTCCAAATGTGTATTCCATGCGACTGAATTGACGCCGCTGTCCTATAACAATCATTGAAATTTACGTTGAAAATTGGAAAAATTCGGCTAAACGGATTATCTTTTCATTGTATACCTGATACAAGATGGTCTCATTGAGGAGATCACGTACCATTAGCCGACCTGCATCGTCAACAATCGCCAATTTGGATCGTGTTGAATTAAGATCCAAGCATCGAACAGATGACAAAACCGTTGTTATCAACATTGGTAAGGAATTGTCTAAAAATATTCTCCAAACTTGGCCATTTTTTAATCCTAAAAATAGGCCCTCACGCCCAGCCGGTCCTCCAGTCACTTTAATGTACCGAATAAAACTATCCAAGACCCATTCTCGTTGCATGACACCAGTAAAATCGAGACATTGTAATTTCTTTTCTTGGCATAAAACCAAATGTTCAGCGCATACAACCAATAAACTGCAATCGAACTTTTGACCAATTTTTTCTTTCACTTTGTAATGCATGGGCTGATTTTCGGCTGAACTCAATTCATATAATACTACACGTTCGGGCAATTGTACTGCAAGTCGATTACGATAAATTGCTATTTTATTGACAAGGCCACGGCATTTAATGCGAACTTTTTGGCTTGACACCAAATGTTGAATAATCACATCGCACATATTCTCACGATAAGCGTATCTCTCTCTATAGAGTGCATGAACCGTATTAAATGCTAGATTATAACAGGCCAACGTCCCGTCCTGACACCCAACAATCTGTTGTTGTTTTTTTTTCAAAGAAAATAATAACTTTTATTAAAGAAATTGCGAAAATATAAAAAAAAATCCTCTTACCATCGATGATCCATATGGATGAATTGCTGTCGTCCAAATCCAGGATTCATGAGCTTCACCTAGCATTCCAAGACGGATGCCATCTTTGGTGAAAAGTTGAACAGCTTTATTACAGCCGGCAACCGTTAAAAATTCACCATCTGGGAAAAAATTGACCACCAGCGGATCAAATCCAAGTGATCGTTGACCCTTGCCAATACTTTGACCACCAAGCGTATAAAAGGACATCGTTTGACTCCAATCGGCAATGCATAATATGTCAGTGTTGCCTGCACTTATTGGATTCAATGCTAAACTATAAATTGGACTGTTGCTCCCTCCGGGCCTCTCAATTTTCCCTTTTTCATCGCCAGACTAAAAAATGTTTTCGTGCCATTTTATTCAGATTTTAAATTGATGATGTTATCATTACCTTATTTCGAATGGAAACGGTACCATTGCTCATACCGAGAGCAACATATTGTCCATCATTTGTCCAGGCACAACAATTTATTCGAGACGTTACCTTATATTTTTGAACGGCTTTATGCTCAACCGACCAAAATGCAAAATCGGATTGTGTACATGATATAAGCTGATGCGAAACTGGATTAAAAGCCAAACATTGAATCGCTTCATTGTGTCTGAAAGCGATACGATGAAATGCATTTTAAATGAACACAAAATCAAAATGTATCGATTATTATTATTATAAGCAGCTACAATACTTACGAATATTTCAATATGCCTTCCAATTTGATACTCCAAACAATAACACACCTGTCAGCACCACCAGTTGCAAATTTCTTACCATCAGACGCATAGCAAACCGTGTAAATAGTATCTTTATGTCCAGTTAAGGTTTCAATTAATGTTCCTTCATTTGGTTCATAGACTAATATTTTATCGCATGCACCGACAATCAGTTGAGTTCCCTCTGGATGAAAACAAATCGAATGGATGCTGGAAACACAAAAAAAAAAACATTAAATTTTCATTTGTATCGTTTATGAAAATATAAACCAAAAATAATTTCACGAACCCGGCACCCTGTTCCTTATCTTCATTTTCTTCATGGATTTTTTCAACCCATTTTGGAATGGCACGCATTTCCGAATTTTTCGAACAATCAACATAAACCGATTAGTATACTAACAAAATCATCAAATGAATGTTGTTTTTTTTCAGTTGGCGTATAATTTTATTAAATGTAAAATTTATCAAAAAATGTATTTTGTGTAAAATATGTTTACATTCTGTTTTTTGTGGCAAAAATGTAGCCCACAGCAGCACGAAATGAGCAATTGTGTTCTCGTTTGCCGTTTTCGTTTGACTATTGTTTACATCAAACTCGTATGAAAAAGTTGCTATAGTAACATAAAACCAAAAGCGCTACGCATTCCTATTAATATCGCTTATTCGGAACGCAAACGAATGATGAAATAAATTCCATATATTTTTACTATTCAAAACGACAATCGCATGATGATGGTAGCATGATGCGTTTAATATGAACAAATTTTTATATTGAATTTCGGATGAAAATGCTTTATTTGTGTGCGTTTGCCGCATTTCAATTCACACATCGTATCGTCCAAAGACACACACACACACACACACAGAAAAATATATATATATCACAATGCCGCCAAATTTTTAACACAAGATCGGTCACAAATATTTACATGCATGCTGCGTGTGCTGAGCACGTCGCATCCAATACCATTCCAATAAAACCAATTACGTTAGTTTTCTTCTTATATTCTCAAAAGCAACATCTCACATCTTGGACGTGCCGCAAACTTCAGTAAAAAGTCAAATTCGTTCAAAAAA
>GL501517.1:10471600-10483738 GCA_000149185.1 Mayetiola destructor
ACACACACACACACACACACACACAAATATTATGTATATGAATGCGAAAGTGTTTTTTCTCTTGATTGTGTGCATTTTGGTGTATTTAAGCCGCATTTTTTTTTCGGTTTCGGTTCATTCTAACCAAACCAGATTTTGATGGGATGTTTCGTGCTGTTCACTGACTGACTCATTGTTTATATTTATTTACATTAATTTTCGTTGAGCGGGCAGTTTGATAAAGTTCCAAAATTATTTTATTAAATTTCAGTGGCGTTACATATTCATTCCATAGATAAAAGGTTCAATTCATTCTCAATATAATATAATTTTGTTACGTGTGAATATATATCTGAATCAGTGATATCTCAGTTTAAAGAGGAAAATGATAACTTGGAAAGAAGGGAAATTTATTAATAGAATTGAGAATAGAAATTCAGTTAATAAGTAAATTGTTTTCATTGAACCTCCGAATTAGTGTCCAAAATTTTATTTTATTTTTTCTACTTCTGCTCAATTTTCCTTTTTCATTTTTCTTTTTTAAATATTTATTCCTTGTTCTTAATGGAATTGTGTTAGGTTTATGCTCAACCGGCATACGCACAGGACATTCAAATGAATGCCGTAGGACGGAAAATAAGTAGTCTGCTTTCGAGTGGAGCAGTCAGTATGACTGGTCCATCACAGCAGCGTATAGTTAAGCATCCTCAGCAGCAACAACATCATCAACAACAACAACAACAACAACAGCAGCAGCAGCAACAACAACAATCCCATCAAAAAACAGTGTATGTATCGAAAGGTGAATGCTATGTTTGCGATGAACATATCGGTAACAATGGAACATTGGTAACAGAAGCCCTAACAACTGTTTCAAATACCAAAATACCAACAAAAATTGGACGAATTGTTGGTGATGCGTTTATGGTTATCGTTAGTAATGACGATGTTATATGCAAGCGTTGTGTAACAATGTTCAATCAAATGGATCGCCTTGAACAGGATTTAGATCGGGTTAAATCAAGCATTTTGAATTTAATCAATAAAAAATATGGTATCAATGATAATGGTAATGCCGGTGGAAGTACGAATTCTGATACTAAACCACCACCAACAAAAGTGCAGAGGCTGAATACAAGCAGTAGCTCGATTCATACAAATTTTGCAAATCGAAAGACAAGCAATGGTGGCGATGCTGAAGATGAACCAGCCACCAGAAAAATTACATCATCTGTACCATTATTGCAGCCATTGCAAACGCAACCAACAAATCAATTTGGGGGACAGTCTCGTGTTTTGGCGGTAAGTGGAAATGTGGATGCAATTGAAGGTCAAATCACTGGATTGCTTGAAACAACACAATTGAATAATTTTGGCCAAGTCCATTTGTTGCGTCAACAAGTAAATGCATCGAACATTTCACAGGTACAACAGCCGGCTGTTCAACAGAAGAAACCAATTAAAATTTACAAATGCATGTCTTGCGAATTCAAAACAACGGACATTAAACTATTTCAACCACATTATGATGCATGCCGACAACAAAATGGTTATCGTTGTAAACTATGCAAAAAAGTCTTTGCAAATGTGAGCGCATTAAAGACCCATAATGCTGAAAAGCATGCCAGCGAATTCACATGCAATATTTGCAGCATTAATTACGTTAACGAAAATACGTATAAAAAGCATATGGAAACGAATCATCCAGATATTAAGACAGTGGATTCATCGGCTAATGCTGCAACCGGTAAGTATTACATATAAGCAATTTTCAAATGTTTGTTTCAATGTTTTTTTTTTTTTTTGTTCGCGAATAATTCGTTCATTTGTTTTGAAAATTCGATCTTTTCCATCAGGTCAAAAGTTATATTCATGCAGTTTATGCCCATTTAAAGCCTATGAAAAATCTATATATGACACCCATTCGCGAAAGCATGTGAAAGCAAAACCGTTCAAGTGTCGCATTTGCGGAGATCGATTTGAAAATAAAGACCAAGCGAGTCAACATGCTAAAATACATTGTCCAGATTACTTTAAATGTGGCACATGTGCGATGACATTCCCACAAAGAGAACAATTGATGAAACATTTTGAGGTACATAAACAGCAAGGCGGTGCACAACAACACGGTCAACCAAAACAGATCGTTACACAAATTCAGCAACAGCCACAAATGCAACAAACCCAAATGGTATCACAAGATCTCACCACACAAAAATTGTTACAAGATACAATTGATGAGGCATTAAGAGAAACCGGTGATTCTGGACCGAAAATTAATTTTTATTCATGTCGACCATGTTCGTTAACATTTATTCAAGAGACTTATTATAAACAGCATATGGAAATGCATAAACGTGAAACAAATAAAAAGCTTGGAACATCAACCGTTGCACCAACAACATCAACCATTTCAACATCTGCCCATAGTCTCATACGAACAGATCAAAGAGTGGTTAGCACACCGACATCAATAATTCAAACAACACCAAACACCACATCAATATCAGACACAGACTTAGAAATAATGTTTGAAAAAATGCATTCAGACAAAGCTGAAATAGAGGGAAATGCAAACAGTGCTGATAGTTTGGTGATAACAAGCCAAGAAAGCTCATCCGGTGGATATACATTCAATATAACAATGGCTAACCAACCGGATTCGGCCACCAATAATGTTGAATTAGAAAATGTAAGTTTTTGGCATTTAATTGAAATATAATAAATAATTTATTGATTGTTTGAAATTTCAATTAAAAACAGGATCTACAAGATATAAAAGTAAAACAAGAAACATCAGTTAGTATGGATATGCCCCAGCTGAGTGAAACTGATGAACAGCAATTTCAACAACAACAACAACAACAGCAACAACAGCAGCAGTCACAATCAGAGCAAGAACCAAATGATCAAGGTATTTTTATAGATTTTTATTATTCATTCATTATATCATAATTATTAAAAATACATAATTATTAACATTATCTTTAACATTAAGATCAAGAACAACAACAAACGCAGCAACAGCATGAAGACCAAGAGCATATGGATGATGATCAATCAGGTATTCCAGTTAGTATGCCTAGTTTGGATGATGATGCTGATGCTAGCCAACCATCTAGCAGTGATCAAGTACCAATGGACCTTGACGACATTCAAAATGCCGCTGAAAGTGGCCAAATTAAATTCATCCTAAATGAAAATGGCCAATTGATCCAATTAGATAACCATATTTTAACAACAGATGCTGATGGAAATCAAATTTTAGTTCAAGACAGTGAACAAATTCAGCAATTATTACAAAGTGTAGGCGTGTTACAAGCGACCGATGGTGAAGGCGGCGAACAAACGTTCCAAATGATCCAAGGCGAAAATAATCAAATGATTTTAGTGCAAGGAGATAATAATGAGGCTCAATTGATTGATGCATCAATGTTAAACGAAGATGGCCAATTAGTCATACAGCATCATGGTGATGGTGAATTACCTCAAGGTATGCACGTTGTCAATGAGGATGGCGTTCAAGTGCCAGTATCGATTGCATTTGCCCAACATTTGGACGAATCAAATGTTGAACATCATCAAAATCAACAGCATGAACTTGAACAACAGGATGGCGAACATGATATTGATAAAACGCATCATGAACAAGAAACGGAAGAACATCAAGAACATATGGATGATGAACAAGCGGTTGCAATTAAAACAGAAGAAACATCACAGGACGGTGAACAATTACAGCATGTAGTTAGTGAAACAGATTCAGGTATAACTACAGTTACAACGTCTACCAGAGCACCGGTTACATCGACAGCGGGCGGCGAAGTATATTTCAGTTTGGATGAAATTATAAATCAATCAGAACAAAAAGTATGTCCTAAAAATTTCTTTTTCACTTGATGCAAACAAAAGGCCCAAAGCCAGATATACCTATATTATAATAAATGACATTTTGTCTTTCTTTTTCAGTGAACGCAGCCCAGATAAATGCAAATGATATCCGAGTTCACGTTTTCGAGGTTTAAGTAGATGTTAGTATTATTTTTTATCAAGTTTTAATTGAACTCGTTATTGCGAATAAAAATGCAAACAACTGAATTATGAGCGAATCAACAGTAAGCATTACAAAACAGACACACACAAAACTAAAAAAAAAAAAAAAACCTGAAATGATCATTTAAATTGAGAAAGAGAGAGACATTTTGTGGCGTAAAAGAAACCATTTGAAATGATTTGTTTGTTGTAAAAATGTGTAATGTGTGTATGAGATAAATTTAGTCAGATTATTACATATTACATAAAGGAAATAATTTTCAAATTGAAGAGTTGATTCAATGAAAACCGACGAAACATTTACAAAGAAAGAAAAGGAAAAAAAAAACATTTAAATATTTTACTTAATGAAAAATTTGATGCCATCAAGAAACTTATTATCTTTTTGAGCTTTAAAATCGAGTTTTCAATTGAATTAAACTTCAAAAGGCCAATGAATTCGATTCAGGGCAATATTTGATTCGGTGCCCGAAAAAGTGTAGTTCAATTTAAAGTCGAATTTCGGGTCCAATCGGTCTCATGACGCTCAACGAGACCACCAAATTCAGAAGAAAAATAACAAATTAAACACACACACACACACACACATACACTCACACTAATGGGATAAATAAATGAATTAATTGAATAAATATAAGAAAAAAAAAAAATTAAATTCATTTTATGTGCAAAGTTCTGTGTCGATTGAACTTTATATTAAAATAATGCAATATTAATCATTGCACTCCGCCACCCCATGATCCGTTGCTTCATATATTCAGTATGTTCAACCGAGCAAACAAAAAAAAACATAAACAAATAAAGAATGATTGTTTGATTTGAAACAGAACAACAGTAGTTTCATCCCCAATTCGCAAACAATTAGACACAAAAAATATATATAAAAAAATATATTTTTTTTTCATAGATGAAGTGAAATTTACAAATTAAATTTATATAAAAACTTGCAAGATATTGATTGCATTGATTGAAAAACTATGAACGAATCATTCACATGCGCACGCAACATACACAAACTCAATCATTGATACAATAAATGCGAAATATTATGAAAGATGCAAACCTTGATGATTAGATTTAATTTAGAATTTAAATGGAAAAAAAAATTAATTAAAATTAAAAGCAGAAAAACAAGAAAAAAATAATCAAGGAATGGTAAACAACATTTGTGAAGAGGTATCAAACTCACATAAAACATACAGTTAAATCTCTTGGATGGACCACTCAATAAAAGAGTTTTCTTTTGATTGGTGAGGCAGTTAGGGCACGGAATATTCGGTCTTTTTATGGAGGTTTTGTTGTATAAAATTCGATGTTACGTTATTTTAAATTTGAAAATAAAAAAAAAAAAATATATAATAAAGAGAAGAAAAAAAAACAACAGAAAATTACAAATCCCTTAGTACGTCAAAATGAGTAAAGAGAAAATTCATTCGTTCTAAAAATGTATAATTTCAACAAACTCTGTATTTTCATGTTAATAGTTTCTCTGGTCTAGTTTGAGTTAATGCAACCGAAAATTGCATCGGAAATTCAATGTGTCAACTCTTCACACAATCTTAAGATTAAGATCAAAACAATAGAAAAGAATAGGAAAAAAATGTATGATAAGCAGCCATCGAATGCATTTCTTTTTAATTTCCTTTCTCCGGCTTTCATTTGGATAGTCAATAGCCATCCGAACGATAATTATGAAAAATTATTTTGTTTAATATATGCGAAAACAAGAATTTTATTCTATTTTTTCTCCACAAAAAAAAAAAAAAAAAAAGAACTAGCATTTTGCCGCATGCCACGCATTTAATTTTTTCGGTAAATCGTTTCTCCAGTAAGTTTATGCATTCGTAAGTTCAATGAATGCCTGAAAGCTAATGTCCAAGATAAGAAATGTCTATTTTTTTGACTTTTGAAGATCGTATTTTGATTTCGATCACATCGGCACGTTTTCACAAATTACGGCCATTATTCTGTTTAATGTGAATTGTGAATCCTTGCGCTCTATGCCCTTCCATGCCTTCGGACGCTTTTAAAACGTGAGAAAGTTCTACCGGAAATACGAAATACGTACCAAATACTGCACACAAATCGACAACAAACAAACGAAAAAAAAAAAGAAAAAAAAGATTCAAAACCCCCACACAAAACTTATCAAACACAGACACATACATGTATTACAAATTATTTTAATTTATATAAAGCAAATACGAGAATGAAATAACGATACAAACAATTGATCGGCATTGAGGTCATTTTTGTTTAAGAACAAAAACTTGAAATACGAGGCGGTTATTTTGTTTAAAAGAGACTCCTTCTGACTTAACTTAAAAGAACATGTGGATTTTTAAAATAATTAAAAACAAACAAACGAACAGAAAATTGAAATAAAGCAAACGAAAAAAAAAAATAATAACAATAATAATGTTTTTTTATTCATCAAAAACTCATTGGCGACGGCTGGAATTCTGTGAAATGGTACGATGTTGTTTAACAGATTCATTAGCACAATTTTCAGAATGGAATTCGTATTTTCAATCTTGCATGATTGGCGAACCACGTACGACATGATCGAAAGTTACCCATCCGTCGGTTAAAGAAGAGTCAGCGAAGTGCGGCAAATATGCGGCGAAAAATCGGCGAAAATGGCAAAAAAATAACGATAGTATTCATTGCCAGTATGGTCCATCGTTGAATTCATTTGAACTTCCGCTTTGCCTTCAATCTGTTTTAGTTTCAGTTCCGATTTCCTCTTAAAATTCAATGCTACGAACGAATAACATTCTTCCTCCCATTGTTTTATCTCTGAAATAGAGACTAAATACTAAATACGCAGAATGCCGTTAGATGATAAAAATAATTTTGATATAATGAGCTTCAAAATGAAAAATGTTCCAAAAATTTAAATTCTCAAAAATAGCTCAATCCCAAATTTCGAGCCATAGTATAACACATAATATGCGATAACATTCAAATTTCTGTTCAGATAAAGGAACAAAAAAAAGGCGAAAATTATTCCTGTTTCATTTTGAATATACTGTTAATATATTTTACATATTATTATTTTTGTTATGCTGATACCCATTCACAAGCACATTTCATTTGAATTGAATCAAACTGTGCGCAAACCCAAGCCATACGAGAATACCATTCACATATATCGGCGTGCGAACAATACGATTTTGCTAGACGAGGCGACAATGAAAGAGAAACCAAAATTGTATGATGTACGTTTGAATGCCGCACCGTATCCATGCTACGCTCAACAGCTCTATGTATACAATATGTGTATGCATAAGTATTGCCTGTCAATATGATACAGAGTTCTCTCTATCTTTGAGGGTACAACACATGACATAAAACACTAACATTGAGCTATCGTAGTCATTTGCATTTGAGCAGCCAAACTGTTCGGCTTTCAAACAAATAAAAAAAAAAAGAAAAATTGTGTTGTTGTTGATTTATTTCGTTAGCTTTAGTTTCTGGGATTTATTTTATTGTTGAATCGTTTCATTAATTTGTTCATCAAATTTTTTTCTGTTTTTGGAGGAAACAGTGTTTTACAAGTGGTGCGAAAATTCCAAATAAGTGTAAGTTTCACCAAAAAAGGAACAAACGAAAAGGAAACGGAAAAAAAATAAATGACCGCGAGAATCTTTGCTTTTTAGTTAATTCTATCCCCAATCGGAAAATCATCTGTAGACTAGAATTTTTTGAATTACAGTTTTTAAATCGAAACATTTTTTTTAACGCTGAACATTGTGGTCATATTAAAAATTCCGTGTCCATGAAATTGATTTTGACGAACTCATTTGCATGCATGCTCACAAATTTTGTTCGAACAAAGATTACAGTCATTATAGCCATTGCCATAGAAATGTTTTTTTTTCATTCTTCGCACTCAGTATTTTTATTTTTTTTTACTTTTTTTTTTCAATCATAAAATTCTTTTGGTCGTTCGAGTGATTGGTTTGTGTAATTGAAAAGTTTGTCTTATGTTTGCACAATGTTTGCATGGTGAATGTATGCTTTTCTTCTTTCATAAATGTGAACATCACATTCGCAACGAAAATTCTTTTAAAACCTGCCAAACAAGTCTTTTTCACAATTCTCTTTTTGATTCTTTATTGTTTTCATTTTCTTCGGAGAAGCGCATCAAAATGCGTGCATCACAAAACTATGAAATTAATATCGCTATTGTATAAAATAGTCACAGATTACTACACTGCAGGGTATTCATCAACATGCACATTCGCATCCATTCGTTTAGATACCGATTTCATATGATTGTTCAGCGTGTTCAGTGTTCATTTAATCCATTTCGCTTTGGCACAATTCTTATTACAGAGCAGACTCATTCGATAAATGCACTCAATGCAAATAATTTATACAACGAGTAAAATTTTGTTTATAAGTCCATTCGGAATTTGAATTGCATTTCATATTTTGTTTTAGGTAAACTCAATGGAAACCGGAGAGGATCATCGAATCTCAACGGAAAATTAATTTTGAATGAACAAAAAGACTACATCAATTGCGCAAAAATCTACGGTGAAACAAACAACAAGCTATTTAATACAGTCAAAAAGAAAAAGAATTTGCAATTATGGTGATTTCAAAGATTTGTTGTATCGGTGCTGGTTATGTTGGAGGGCCAACTTGTAGTGTTATTGCATTAAAATGCCCAGATATTTGTGTTACAGTGGTCGATTTAAGTGTTGAACGAATCTCACAATGGAATTCAGATAAACTTCCGATTTATGAGGTAAACAAACCATTTCATTTTTTATTTTTCACTTTTAATAGCTTTCGAATAGGTTTCATATCATATTTGTTCAAATACATATAAATCACAATTGTTGTTCGTTTCTCTCTCGTATTATTGGAAAAACAATTGATTCGATATGAACTAACGATCAAAAGCCCAAAAACCCATTGCAACACAAACAAAAGATAACGGCGTTTGGCATATTTTAATTTAATGTGCACATCATAAAATCCATTCTCAACGATTCGGTTTTGACCATTTTATCTATATTTCATATTGTAAATTTATTTGAATGATATTCATGGTGTCGGCCTTCGCGGCGACACGTACACGTTTATTTCGTACTAGACATTATAATGAATGAATATGCAATCATATCATTTACTATTTTGCAATAATAATAATAATCAGATCTCCGATGATTTATCGCTTTGTTTCATATATATTTCGCATATTACGTGACGTCGGACAACCGACAATGGTTCCGATCACATGGTATTAAGTATTAATGTTATCTATATTTATATATTTTTTCAATTGTGTGAACAGAAGATGTGATTTTTTTTTTTTTTTTTTTGTTAGATTCATGTCCATTATAATGGTAATCTTGAATGGTTGAATCGTCTGTCATTCACCTGTATCGTAGATTTATGCATTCTAAAAATGCTAATTAAGCTTAAGCTCTCAAACTGCGCGCTAACCAATAATGAATAACGGTGAATGATTGATCAAAAAAAAAAAAACATCGTTTTCAATGTATTTATTTGTTTGAGCAAGAGGTAAGAGATGAGAGAGACATAGTTTCTCAACCGAAGACATTTCAACAGCGTTTAACTCAATTTAAATGTAATTTAGACAAAGCAAAAATGCTGAAAAAAAACCCATGACGTTTAAAATTAGTTTTGTATTTAAAAAATCCTCAGAAATATAAGACCATTTTAAGATATGCCGTGCTTCATCTTCAAGTTAATTAACTGTTCCAAGAATTGGATCGTTTCTGGGCATAAGAGCAATGATTTCATTTGTTTCTTTTTATTAATATGTCTGGTTCCCAGAAACGATCGTTTGATTTTATACGCAAATAAAAGTGATGTTACGGTAAAGACGTCAAAGTGAAAATGATCACTGATTTTATCATTTATTGCATTTAAGACTTAAATGGGATTTATTTTCATGATGATAACGTATTTTTTTGTAAGATGACTCATTGGGGGTCGTAATCGAACCAAGCATTTGATGAATAATATTTATTTATTTATTTTTTTTTTAATTATTCCATTTTCAACGCATGATTTCCACATAAAACAAAATAGCCCGGACTGGATGATGTCGTAAAAAAGTGCCGAAATAAAAATCTCTTTTTTTCGAATGACATCGAAACTGCCATTGATGAAGCTGAGCTCATTTTTATATCCGTGAATACGCCAACAAAAACGTTTGGCAATGGACGCGGTAGAGCCGCCGATTTAAAATATGTAGAATGTGCTGCCCGAATGATTGCCAAAGTGGCAAAAAATAACAAGATTGTCGTTGAAAAAAGTACAGTTCCTGTGCGAGCGGCTGAAAGTATTATGCATATTTTGAAAGCAAATCAAAAACAAAGTATGCACTTATTAAGATATCATGCAATTACCAAACTGACCACTAACCATTTTCAGATGTCAAGTATGAAATCCTATCAAATCCGGAATTTTTAGCAGAAGGTACGGCCATCGAAGATTTATTAAATGCCGATCGGATATTGATAGGCGGCGAACAAACTGAAAGTGGTTTACAAGCGATTGAAGAACTGTCATGGGTCTATCAACATTGGATTGCTAAAGAAAAGATTTTAACAACAAACACATGGAGTTCGGAACTGTCAAAACTGGTGAGTTGAACCATTATTCTTATTAAAGTCGAGAAGATATCATAAATTACTGTTTCAACTGTTATTTTCTCGAATGATATCGATGCATAGGCGGCCAACGCATTCCTAGCTCAACGAATATCCAGCATAAATTCGTTATCCGCCGTGTGTGAAGCAACAGGAGCGGATGTGGCTGAAGTTGCAAAAGCCGTTGGCCTTGATACGCGAATTGGTTCAAAATTTTTACAAGCATCCATCGGTTTTGGCGGCAGTTGCTTCCAAAAGGATATACTCAATTTAGTTTATATATGTGAAGGTCTTAATTTGCCAGAGGTAGCCGCATATTGGCAACAGGTCATCAATATGAATGAATATCAAAAAATGAGATTCTCACAAAAGGTAAACATTTGAATATTCAACAGCTGTTTCCGAATCAAAATGCAACCGACTGCTCAATGTTTATTTTTTTATTTTTTTTTTTTTTTTTTTTGTAAATCATTACACCAGATCATTGAATGTTTATTCAACACGGTGTCAGACCGACTGCTCAATGTTTATTTTTTTATTTTTTTTTTTTTTTTTTTTGAAATCATTACACCAGATCATTGAATGTTTATTCAACACGGTGTCAGACAAACGAATCACAATATTTGGATTTGCTTTTAAAAAGAATACCGGTGACACACGTGAAACGCCTGCGATAACTGTATGCAAAACATTGCTGGAAGAGGGCGCCAAACTGAATATATACGATCCGAAAGTTGATCATCAACAAATTGTTGAGGATTTAACACATCCATGTGTTGCAAACAATCCGGAATATGTGCGAAAATCAATTGATATCTTTGACAATGCATACGATGCAGTCAAAGATACATATGCGATCGTATTGTGCACCGAATGGGATGAGTTTGTGGTATGTTTCTAGTTTTATTGTTCATTTTTGTAGTTTGAATAGTGTTATTGACATGATTTCATGAAAACGAAAAATGTATTAAAGATATTAATTTTCTTTTTTCAATCATTGCACAGGAATTGGATTACAAGGCCATTTTCGATAAAATGATGAAACCCGCATACATTTTCGATGGCCGAAAAATTTTGAAGCATAAAGAGTTACAAGAGCTCGGTTTTCATGTCCAAACAATAGGAAAAAAATTGAATCGTACGGGTTTATTAAGATCATGGGCAACACAACAATAGCAGTAACTGCATACGATACATGCCATATAAGGCATCCGAATACTATAAATCGATGACATAAAATTAAATGATATTAATCTTCACAAAACACAAAGCAATGAGTATTGAAATGAATCCGAAGATATTTTTTCTCTTTTTTGTCATCCAAGTTTTCACTTTGCAATTTACATTTGTTTATTTTGCAGTAAAAGGAGATTTTCGAACCTGATATTTGAAAAATTTTAAATCAATATTAAGATCTAAATTTAAGCATTTACTACAATCAGTGACGGGAAGATGAACGCATACGAAC
>GL501517.1:10483886-10503728 GCA_000149185.1 Mayetiola destructor
AAAATTATATGTAGTTTATGAATTGGAAACGATGTGTTTTTATTTCCACCAGAGATGTTTCGGCAAATAGAAATTTCATTTGTTTGCCTGGCAGCTTAGCATTGTATAGCTGTAGTGAAAAGTATTTCAACACTGATTCTTACTAAAGTAGTTACTAGCAACGACACCGGATAACACTTTTTTAGTGTCATAGAAACCAAAAAAATAATTAACATTTATTTATGTTCAATTCGTCCACTCGATTAATTCGGTCAATTATTTCTGGGTGCGTGAAAATGGAAGAATTACTTTTCTGTCACAAAGTTGAGAATCTTGAGCATATCGCTATTTTTGGATTTGATGGTTAGTTATTAAAAAAAAAATAAAATAAAAAATCGATAAATGAAATAAATACTCAAAAATTTGGTGTTTGCATAATTCAGGTTCAAAATCAAATGGATTGAAAATATTTCAGGACCATTTAATTTACCCATTGGGTGATAAAATTTCCATAGTTAATCTGCGAACACACAAACAAGAATTGCTCAGTGGTCATTCGAATACGGTATCTGCACTGGATATATCCAGATGGTAACAATCAAATGATAAAAATCCTTTAGTCAATTTACAATTTAACATTCATTGGTCGAAATTTGTTTTGAAGCGGAAACTACATCGCATCCGGTCAACTAGCGCAAACTGGATGTCGTGCTTTAGTAATCTTATGGAAATGGTTGGATAGGCAAGAGTTTTGTCGGTACCAATTACACCAGTATCAGGTGCAATCGCTTCGCTTCACTGCAAATGGAAGATATTTGATCAGTTTGGGTGCTCAGGATGATGATAGATTGATTATATGGGACATTGAAAAAAAGTTTGTTGCCAATTTCGAACGAGGCTCATTGAAAAGAAAATCTCTTATTTTGACTCATTTTAATACCACTTAGGGCGGCACTTTGTGGCGCATCAGCCAAAAAGGAAGTTACCGGTCCAGCATATTTGTTGGTAGCAACGAACAATTTTAATAATATATTTTTATCTTGTGGCACACGTAAGACATAGCTCGATAACCTAATTCCATATGAAACATTTTTTAATTTAAATCTTTTTCTAATTTCAAGAACATTTACGGATCTGGCAAATCGACGTGTCGATTAAAAAACTTAAAGTCCTTGATGCAAGCCTCGGAAAACTTCGCCGAAATTTCACTTCAATGAAGATCAAATCAGATGATTCAATTCTTTATGCGGGAACTATGAGCGGTGACATTGTTAAAATTAAACTTAATTGTAGCAAAGAATTTGATAAATCACCTGTGCTTGTCGGTTGCTATGGGCGACACAATCCAAAAAAAGCCATTCGGCAAAGATTGTGAGAATTATTTGAATGGGATTCGTGATTTGATTTTGGTTTCCGATGAAAAACAATTGCTAATTGGAGCCGGTGATGGGACCATTGAATTGGTGGAAGAGCGAGATGTTAAAATTAAGGAATATCCATCACCGACATGGCCAAAATTTAATGCGGTTGGCAAATGAGTAGAATTAAATGCATTAAGTATTCGATTGAATTTGTTTTGGTTCTTTTTTTTTTCAGCTCAAACGTAAAAAAGTGAATGGTTGCATTACAACGTTAAGTCTTTACTTGGGCCATACTGTTTTCATTGGAACCGAATCATGTGAAATATATACATTGGATTATCAATCATTTACACTTAAATTGCAGATAACTTGCCACAGTTCAACTGTCTATGACATTACGTTTCCCAAGTAATTTCAGCTATGTTGGATCGTTTAATTCATCAATTATATGATTATTTTTTTTATGTATTTTCAGTAATTTCTCGATGGTATTTGCTACGGCAAGTTATCAGTCCGTCAGAGTTTGGTCATTAACTAAAAAACAAGAGCTACTACGAATCGTAGTACCAAACTTTTCAGCTGCAGCAGTGGTATTCTCCTACGATGGCCAAAGTATTTTGACAGCTTGGAATGATGGTGTTATTCGATCGTTTACACCACTTACCGGCAAACTAAAATTTGCCATTTGTAATGCACATAACAAAGGTTGCTCGGCACTCACAATTTCTAGTTGTGATCGATTTTTAGTGTCTGGCGGTTGCGAAGGTCAAATCCGAATTTGGCAAATCAATTCAGTTCAACACAAGCTGATTAGTGTTTTAAAAGAGCATACTGCACCAATTGCCTCGTTACAATTTAATTGTTTTGATCGTGAAATAGTTTCATCATCTAGCGATGGCACCTGCATTATATGGGACTTTGTGTATGTTAATCTTTGACTTTAATCACAGTAAACAATCCAAAAACCTAAAAAAAACTTTCTTTGCATGAAATTTTAAAGTCGTTTGACGCGGAAACATGTTTTATCAGCAAATACTCAATTTACTTGTGCACAATTTTTTCCGACGGGAGTTCAAGTTCTTGCAACCGGAACTGATCGTATGGTCAGTTATTGGGAAGTATTCGATGGCAGTTTGGTTCGTGAAATCGAAGCGTCAGACAAAGGTTGTATTAATTGCCTCTCAATTAATTTAACTGGAGAAACATTCATAACTGGCGGTAGCGATCAAGTTCTGAAGGTGAATGATAAAAATGATTTAATATTTGAAATAATAAATAATAATAATAATAATAATAATAATTAATCATATCGATTCCAAAGCTTTGGGATTTTCAAACCGCAGTTCAACTTTGTGAGGGAATTGCGCATGCGGCCAGTATTGTATCATGCAAATTCAGCCCATGTGGTAAATATATCGTATCAGGCAGCGCAGACGGAACGGTAATAATTTGGAAAGTACCACAGGTAAGGACAATACGTAGTTTTGTTAAAAAAGATATCCCTAAAATTCTATCGATTTTTAGAAATATTGGCCAAAACCGGATGCTGATCCACTGAAAATAATACCTTTGGAAAATGTCCAGAAATTGTCGAAATATCATCGACAACCCGAAGACATAAAACGTTTAGAAACAAGTCGATCGAATGAAGATAATAATCATATATTTGAATGTTTGACAGATTCAAATACACCGAAAAGTCTTTTAAATCAAAGAGTTCAAAGTAAACCGAAAAAATTCAATTGAAAAATGCAAAAAAAAATTTTTTATTGCTTCTGTGTAAAATAGAGAGAGAGAGAGAGAGAGAGAAAATTCAATTGAAAAATGCAAAAAAAAATTTTTTATTGCTTCTGTGTAAAATAAGAGAGAGAGAGAGAGAGAGAGAATTTCAAGTATTTATAATTTTGAGAATTGTAAATTAAAATGCAATTTTTGGCGTAAAAATCATTGGCAAAATGGTTTCAGTAATGCAATACTGTGTACCGATTATTATATTAGAAGTTCATCATCTTCGAGTAAAGTGCGTAAAAATTCACGAATTGTGTTTCGGGCCTGCTTGAGTTGCGGAAAGTCAGAATCTTTCGGTTCGTACATGTTGGCGCAGTGAGCAGTTCCTAAAAGAATTATAAATTATAAATTTTAGCACGAACATTTTCACGCAATGTATGAAAGTAACGAACCATCGATGAAAATAGTTGGCATCTTAGGATCTGTAGATTCGGTAATTCCAAGCGCATGCCATGGATCAATGCTGCCATGAACATATAGAACATTGGTGGTTTTTGGATTTAAGGCACCATAAAATTTGTTAGTTTTATCGATTGAAGAGCTTAAAGAGTCAGCATCAAATTCACGTCCATAAATGTCAGTGCATTGCTTAATAAAAAATACCAATGGAAATCGATCACCAAAAAGTTTTTCCTTTTGATTTGATGTTTGATAAAATCCAAATTCATTGCAAGTTTGATATGTCCATTGAACAGCTATTGAAAAAGAAATTGAAAATCAAATAAAAAAAAAAGAAGGAAAATCTTATGAAAATTCAAAAACGAAACGAGTTCCTCCGTACCTCCTTCTGCAACATTCGAATCCCACGATGTGTTTTGCATCTCTCGAACCATCTTGTCGTATCTGTAGTCCAGGCATTTCTCTTTCGATTGATTCAAAAGTAGTTCATTAACAGCGGCCAAACGATCAATTTGTGGCCCCAACGTATCATTCACCATAATATCACAAACTTCATCAATTGTTATAGTAGCGTGTGGACTGTTGTCTTTGTTATATTGAACAACACCAGCAAAATTACTTGCTAGGTTTTCGAAAAGATTCGACATATCCATGATATTATCCACCGAATTTTCCACCGGGTCGCAGAGCCTTTGAAATACAAAAAAAAAAAAAAACCATTTAGAAAATACGGTCAGAAATATTTGAATTTAAAGGAAGAAATTATTACTTAAACTTTTGATTGAGGCTTCTTTGGCCAATCATACGTTTCAACAGAATTTCAACTTGTTGCATTGACTTTTGAACAGCATTGACGCAAGCGGCCGAGTAAGAAGCCAGTGAGTTTTTTACAACATCGTAGTATTCTATAAGAAGGAAAATGTGACTCAATGAGATAGGGCAAACCGAATTTTTTTAATGCACAAATTTACCTAAGAAATCGGCCTCAGCCAGTAATGGTCCACTTGAACTGATCGATCCATGAACCAAATCAGAATATTTTTCACGCAACCATGCCGCCATCGATCCAGGATACGAGCCACCGAATGCAACCCATTTGACATTTGAATCAAATTTGTATTCAGAATTTTTTGCTTTGATGAAATTCGCCAAATCGGCTAGCGCTTGCTCGGATGATAAGAAACTCAAGCTTTCAACACTGAGATCTCTACAAAAAAGAAAAGAGTCATTTAGGAAATTATAATTATGATAATCAATGAAATCATTGAATTGTAAAAAAGGAAAATTACTTTGTTGGCCGACTTTTGCCATAAAAACGATGTTCAACTTGAAAGCAAAGTGCATTCATTTCCTGCGCATAATGGATCCATGCACCCTGAACCATCCAAATTGGTGTTGCTTCACCTTCGCCTCCGATCATTAAAAATACTGGACCACCCGGTTTATAAAATGTATCATTCACATAATAACGCTAAATATCAACATAAAAAACAATTCGAATTGTTATTCAAACGTTGATTTTACTCACAATGTTAATACATACTTGTTTCCATATTGAAGGGTTATTTTCATTGAAATGATCTAATATTTGATCAAACCACTGTTCTGGAGGTAATTCGTGGCGAAGCAAATCTGAGTGCGGTGCGGCCAAATTTCCACCTTTACGTCGCCCTTTCCAAAATGTACGCCATCCTTCGATTTCCGCAACGGAGACGAAAAAACAAATTAAAAACGCAAAAAATATTTTGTCCTGAACCATGATTCGACTTTATTCAATTCTTAGTCACGATTATAGGTTAAGTGCCAAGTATTTATCAAACAATGAAAAACAGAGATAGACATAGAAAAAACGAACGTAAATACTTTCACTTTTGGGAGTCCGTTCCGGAACTTATTTTAGGCAAATGAAATGATATTGAAAGTATTTGGTGCTGCATGTTATCAAGAGCAGCGAAAAAAATAGTTTGCTTGAAAAACATTTCATTTCAGGTTTTGGACTGAAATTCGACAGTAAAAACTTTTTCTTCAAAAATTCAAATAAAAATAACGATATAAATGAATGTTCTTTTGTCAATTATCATAAGTCGGAGTGCGTTCCCAGTGTTCATATATTCGCTCTTTTTGGCGCGAACAGCTGACAACTACCATTAACCGAATTAGTTAACAAGTTCAGTCAACAAACATTTCATCCAATTCGAATTTGAAATTTGAAACGCTCAAAAAAAAAAAAAGGAAAAAGAATTCTTTCAAAATTACCAATATGGACGAATGCGTTGAGAAAATATCTCTGGAATATCCAGGCCGTGAAACATATTTGAAAGAATTATATCAGTTATTTGGTCACAAATCGCATTGTTTTCCAGCATCGGTATTCATTTATGGTGCATTTGGTACTGGGAAAAATGTGTTTTGCTTCGTTTATTGGAATATTTGGACATTAAAACATCAGCAATCGATTGCATCGAATGTTACACACCAAAATTATTTTACGAAAAAATAATAAACGATTTAGTGGGACACGGACTTAGTGCGAACAATAATTTTGAAAATTATGCATCGTGTGATACAACCGAGGACTTTCTTGATATTTTAAATGGAACCAAAGACAATCGCTCATTTGTTATTGTTTTAAACAATTTCAATCGTTTGCACGATATTGATATTCATATTTTACCAATAATGATGCGGCTTCAAACTTTGGCACCGGCGCTCAATATTTCCTGCATTCTCATTGGTTCGAAGAGTAAATTGGATTATGTATTGAAACGAGGCTCAATGCCATGCATTGAAATCCATTGTGAACAATATGGTAAAAATGAATTGCTGAAAATCCTTTCACTGCAAATGGATCATTTGCGACAATCAATGATTAATTTGATCACCGAAGCCGATGAAGACCAACAAATGAAACAATATCGCTTGAGTGTATTGCACGCCATGAACAAAAACTTTTTTATTGGATATTTTGATTTATTTTTGAATACATTTTTCGGTATTTGTCGAAATACAAAGGAATTGTTGTACTTGAGCAATGCCAATTTTCCCATTTATTGTAAGCCGGTCATTGATGGTGATCTTCAGCCAACCGATTTGCGAAAATTGTATAAAAATATGGAGCTTCCATTCAAAACGGCCATGAATTCAATCTACTGTCGAATCGATCACGATTTTAATTATACATTGGTGAGCAGTCGTTTTGACGATTTAAAAGAGGAAAAGAAACACAGAGATAAACAGATTTGTTTAATTTTATTGTAGGAAAAAGAGAGTGAATTTACTGGTACGTTAGCGATTTCATCCACGAAGAACGAAGTTCAACAGCTTGAGTTGCCATTTTACACGAAATATCTATTGATTGCTGCTTATTTGGCCAGTCACAATGATGCCAAAATTGATAAACGATTATTCGTTAAGAATCATGGCAGACAAAGGAAACGATTACAAAATGTTCGCGCTAATGCAGTGGTAAAATCACACAAACATTTCTTCTTCTTTTTTTTTTTTTTTTATCAATTCATATATATAAAACTAACAATTATTTCGTTACATTAACAGGTTTCCGAAAAATTTTCCACTCAACTTGGTCCAAAGTCGTTCAATATCGATCGTTTGATGGCCATTTTTTATGCTATTCTGTCCGATAAAGTATCATTATCGTCCGATTTGTTGATGCAAATATCGAATTTGGTACGATTGAAATACTTGACTTACGTTTCCGGTGAAAATAATGTAATGGATGGAACAGCTCGTCTCCAATGCAACGTTACACTCAATTTCATTTCGATGGTTGGCAAACAAGTCGGTTTCAATGTACGACAATATTTAGAGGATTTCATTTGAATAGATTACAATAATATGGGATTTAGACTTAACCACAAGATATTCCACTTCACAAAGACCTTCAATAGTTCTTTTTAAGTCATCGATTTACAAATGATAATTCCTGTAATGGTCTCTGTGCACATTAAAACGATCCGAATTGTTTTTTCAATATTTTTATTTTATCATTGTCAAAATTATACATGCATTTTCTAGTATTTAATTTGCCTCAATTGACATGTCACAGAAAATCAACCATCTGAATAAAAAGAAAGTTGGAATGAAAGTTTTCGATGAATCTGTCTCTTTTGTTTTCAATTGAATTGTTTTGTTTTGTTTTGTTTCATTCTATTTTTTTCAATTAGTTAGAAAAATATACAGTATAGCTCATTTAAAAGGACCACTTTGGTTACCGGCTAATTGGTTCACAAATGAGAAATGGCCCTGTCAGAGAGTGGTCCTTTAACAAGTATTTATCAATAAATTCAAAGCCTTTTCGTATTTATTTATCATTCACTGCGGCACAATGATTTGCAAATGTATACATTTTTCGCAGTGAATCCAATAGTTCGAGTTTTTGAAGTTGGTGCGGTTTGTGCGGTTTTTGCGAAAAACAATTGATTTCGTATTTTATGGCAAAATTTTTGAAATTGACTTGCTCTGTGTTTGAATTGACATGGAATATAGTCTTTTTTTTCCGAATGAATTTAATAGTATTTTTCATATCGGAATCGATGTGCCATTGATAAATTAAAATAAAGCTTTGCAATCGCTGCAGACGGTTGAGAAAGAGAATCATCACCTGTTTAATTTGTAAATATTTTTCTAAATAATCGCGAAGGCTCTTCATTTTGGACCGGTTTATGAAAATCTTAACAAGATAAAGTAAATTGGGAACGGATTTTTACATTATTATTTGTGTATACGCTATAAGTTGCCGATATTCTTAAAAAAATATTATTATTTTTTTCAATGCATTCACTTTGAATCTCCAGAGGAAGTTTAATGTAAACAGTGAACATTGAACATGCCCTCGAATGATGTTTTTTCTCTTTCATTTTATCCCATTTTTAATCCATTTAAATTCATTTCAATCGTTTTTTTTTGTTCTTCTAGCGGTTAATTGTTATTCTTTTTCACCTAATTTTAATTACACCAGAAATGTCGACACCGATTAATATTTATTTACTTTTGTAATTTGTATGTCAACGGATTAAAATTAAGTGTCCCTTTTTCTGTCGTTTGTTGTTCATTTGATTCAATATTCGATAAATTTAAATATGTTCTAAACAAAAACAGAGGATATATTCAACTGTGATAAAATATTCGATGCATTCGTGCAACATTGATTAGGATTTGATAGAAAAGAAGCTCTTTAATTTTTTACAGTTCAGTTTTGTATTAAATGTTTATTCATTGTGCCCTGTTTGTTCAAAAATTGTTATATTCATAATGTATAATCGAAACAGAAATTCTTTCAATTTGTATTTCAACGCAGAAGAACACGAAAATGTATCAAAATATAGCATGCGCCAATGCCCATACAAAAATTTAACATTTATTCTATTTGTAATTTGTTCGAATTGTTTCAAGAAAAAAAAATTATTTGCCCGATTGAAAATTGAGAATAAATTAGAATCTTAAGTGAGACGTCATTAATACAAAATTGGTTAAAATGTGTAGAAAAAAATTAGGAGAAAAAGAGTGAGAATGAAAGGAAAAAAATAGCTAATACATAATTATTTGAGATGAAATTATTTTAAGAATTTTTTTTAGGAAAATACGTGAAATAAATGAAATACAATCGAATTAGGTGCAATTCGGTTGGTTGCTGCATTCAACATGAATAAGATGACACCATAAATGTCATCGATTAACTAAATTAAAAGTATGTATATTTAGAGCGACTAGGCTAGGTGTGCCGGCCAATATCAAACAATTTAAACTGCATTGATACATTTCAATGTAAAAAAAATTGTAAAAAATGATAATAAATTGATTTAGTCAAATTTCTTTGATTCTGTGTTATTTTTGTGTTTGTTTTTACGTTTGTTCCATCTCAGTTCTTTTCAATTCAACCGGTTAATTGTCCTATTAAAAATAATTTATTGGATATGAATTTAAGTTTTTATTTTCTCCTTTTCTACGAATTGAAACCACCGGAAACCCTATTCTTTCGCTGATTTTGTTTGTAAATTTCATGATAATTGCAATAACTATGCCATTATTGACTAAATTTAAACTAATTTTGTTCGAACATCAATGATGATCAATGCTTAAGATCGATCTCTTTCATACAATTTATAGGCTGAGCCCAATTGTTCGGCTGAGCCGCCCAATTATACAGATTATGTAAAATTGCATAAAATTTGCTGATTATATTCATTAATCAAGAAATTCAAAACTGAAATATTGAAATAAAAAATTAATAGTTTTAAATGAAAATTGAATGAAAAGAAGGAAAAAATTAAAAAGAAAAAGTTGGACAAGAAGGAGAAGAAGAAGATTGGTAAATAATAATCAATTCATCTTCAATTCTCTAAAATAGACCACAATCTTTTAAATTGTTTTTGATAATAACATCGGTGACCGCATCAAACACAAATTGAATGTTATTTGTATCGGTGGCACATGTCAAATGTGTATAAATTTCTTTCTGATCTTTTCTTTTGTTGAGATTTTCGAATTTCATTCTTATGTAACTAGAAGCTTCTTCGTATGTATTTGATCCTGGAATTGAATTGAATACACATAAAAAAGAGAAGAAAAAAAACGAGAAAAAAATTGTAAATAAAACGTATTCGATTGTATTTATAAAAGAAAATACAAAACTTACCCGTGTATTCTGGGAAACAAATGGTTAACGGTGACCGGGCAATTTTCTCCTCAAACAAATCTTTTTTATTCAAAAATAGAATGATTGATGTTTCAACAAACCATTTTGAATTACATATCGAATCGAACAGTTTCATTGATTCAATCATTCGATTCATTTCTTCATCCTCGGCCAAAACCAAATCATATCCTGACAATGCTACACAGAATATGATTGCGGTTACACCTTCGAAGCAATGAATCCATTTCTTTCGTTCGGATCGTTGACCGCCGACATCGAACATTCTGGAATGCAATGGATTTGGATTATTATTATTTATTTTGAGGAAATATGATAAAACAACAACAATATTAGTTTATTCATTGACTCACTTGAAATGCAAACCCTTGAAACTGAAATGCGTTTCAACGATGCCAGTGGTCTTAACTCGGGTTCGTAATACATCTTGTTGTGTTGGAATATAATTCGGGTGTGATATTCTATCTAATGAATTTAAGTAATAGGCAGCCGAATCATTTAGTTGATATTCACGCGATCTGTTCAAGAAACAAAGAAAATAAAACAACGAAAAAATGCCGAAAATGTATTTCTATTGAATGAAATGTATTTAGAATTGACCAATAATAATAGTCATACCTCGCAAAACATTTTTGAACGCCTGGATCAGCCCATAGAATTTTCATCAATGAAACTAGTTCATGTGTTAGAACACCTTCCTCAGCTGCCGATGCATATGTGAAAAATTGTCGTGCAATTTCCTATCAAAATGAATTAAGCCATTGCTATTATATAATTTAATCCTGATGAAATATTCCTGATAAATTTTTGTTTGGACATTGAACACCATACCGTTTTATTAATATCAGCAAAATCGATTCGAAGTTGTCCCATTGCGCGTATAATTGCCATTAAACTTTGTATCGTATTACTGTAAACAACCGGTCGATATTGTTCGCATTCCTCTTGTGAATAGCCCGTTTCATGGATGATTTTCATTTGTTTGACAATCGTTGATTTACCAGATTCGCCCGCACCTTAAAGTACATTGAATCGCAACATTAAAAAAAAAAAAGAAGAAGAAAAATCCCCTCAATTTAATCATTCAGTTTGGACTGAATCATATTTTGAATTATTTTTAAATCATTTCAAATAAGACCTAATTTGTGAGTCAATTGAAAAATCAATTGACCTTTTTCAATTTGACTGAATGAACAGTAAAAATTGAACAATTTATATTCAGTTCAAATCATTTGGCATTCATTCATGGTTGAATGCGTTCCGATGCGTTCGATTTATTCGTGTATAGCGATTAAAGGACAAATTTTATCTATCTTGCTTACCGATGAGACATCGCATTCGAATCATTATTAAAACGAAAAAAAATTTATTTGAAGACATTTGAGATATGAGACAGTATCAATTCATTCCGATTCATCGATTGGCAAATATTCTGTTTTTAAATTATATACAGACAATGAAAATTTTCATCACAGGTAAATAGAAAATAGCATGTGCAAATAGAACGTTTTTGATTGTCTATTAATAATAATATAACTTCAGAAGACTTGATTTAATGGTTTTACCATTCACCGTCTATCAAGTTAAGACATTGTTCAGTTCATCGAATTTTAAAGCAAAATGTTTTCTCGCTTAGATAGAAATCACCAGAATAAGTGATGAAAAAAATTCGATAAAATTTTTAAGCGAACGGAAAAACAGAAACCATTCATATGCCAGATGATCAATGTTGAAATGAGACTTTGAATGCGTATGTGAAAAAATATTGAGCGGTCAAATGGGGAAGCATCTGTGTGCGTTATTCTCATAATCATCAAATTTGGTTGGAGCGTAAAGCGCCACATTGCCTCTCATTCGGAAATTTAAACTGGGCCTCAATGAATCTTCATCATTTATTCGATTGTTTTTTCTCTGTCTCTCGTTCGTTTCTATTTTTTTTTTTTTTTTTCATTTTCAATAAGAATGTAGATTTTTTGCTGCTACTTGTATTCCTTTTTCATCTTTGTGTATTTGATTTCAATGTATGAATTATTATTGTTATGCTTATGAATCATCATCTGAATGAATTTTTTTTTAACACTTTATAATTCATGAACTAAACGCTGACGATCGAACGAAGTTCTAAAATTTCGTTTTGAAACCGCAATCAGTGGTTGGGTTTCATATACAGGAAATCGAATGCATTTAATATTGTATTTAACATTGTTAGCTGGTATTCTGGCTATGTATATAGTGTACGCTCTTATCAGATAGCAGTTGTTTCTGACTCAGCCGTTCAGTACTCTATCTGGTATTTGGTTAGATTGAACATTCAAATATTTTCTCGCTTTCATTTCATTGTTTGTTATTTGATTGAGTTTGTGTGGTATATTGGGAGGCAAGCATACAGTTTTATCATTTTGAATTGAGTGGCCAAATGGAAGGAGAATATTACACAAAAATAAAACGATATTATTTTTTTTTCTTTTTTTTGAATCATTATTATTTGTAACGTAAACGTTCAAGGGGGCTGACGTTTCATATTTACTCTAATTTCATTGACTGAAGATAGCAAATGACATCAAAAAATAAAACCAAACTAGAAAAACGGCCGAAAATTCAGGGCCCCATTTAGGCTGATGGCGACAGTAATAAATTTTCCAATAATTTCGAATCGATTTGTCGCGTCTTTTTGTGCATTAACTTGGAAAATATGATTGCTATCGCTTTAACCTAAATATTTCTTTCAATTTTTCTGTCTGAAAATAAATTTTGGCCTCAAAATGTACGCTTCTTTGCCATTTCATTTCATTTCATTATTGTTTGCTTATCTTTCTTTCGATTGCTATTAGCCTAATCGATACTTAATGGTCAATGTCCTCTACAGACAGACTACAGACGACACTATTTTGATTGTCATTCGAAACATACGAAATTCACATCATTACTTGAATATTAAACAGAACCCGATCAATATAAACATACATAAATATATTCCATAGGCGACATGTGCAATTTACAATTATTTCAATAATTAGGGATGTTTTTGATTTGCGTATTTGCCATTCAAACCAGTTTTTTGCAATCTCTTTTTTCCTTTTCTTCTGTCAATCACTAGAATCGCATAGCCCTTCCACAAGCCGGTATACCGTATAATTATATTGTATATATTTTTGTTCATCACTTTATGTGGTACTGTCAATCATATACATATTGTTTAACGCTTTGCTAATTCTTTAAATGTTTCCGATGCGGATATTATCCAAAGACAAACTAAAGAAAGAAATAATGAAAAATAAAAGCGAGAAGAGAAAAGAGAGTGAACAAAAACGGATCCTTCGCATGTACAATTCCACGATGCACAGGAAGTTTCATTTCAGTCATAAATAAAACTATCAATTGCTGGTGCATAGTGCATAGTAAACGCATGTATTTTCGTTTTTTTTTTTTTTTGATTTTGTTTCTTTCCATTTGGCGCATATATTTAGTCTCATAAAAAATTATTTAATTTGATTCGAGCGAAGCATCACTGTTGTTTGACCTTTTATTTCTCCTAACTTGTTCGCCGTTTCGGTGTATTTCGATTGAAATATTTTTCTATCATTTAATTAGGCGTCAACATTGCCGCGTCTAAGCAATATAAAGTGCAGCACACATTGTGTGAGCAATTAAATACGACGATTTTAATGCAAGAATAAAAGAAAAATGCCACACTGTGTGCCAATGTGGCAATAAGAAACGAGGTCAACAAAATTTTTGACGTTGAATCAACGATTCGATTTTTGTTGCTATATTTTATTTTATTTTATTTTATTTTATTTAACAAAAAAAACAACGTTTCATTCCTTCTCATTCCTCGATTATAATAATTTTTGCATAGAATTTTGGAAGTTGTTCGGCCCATAAATGCACTGTTGAGTGTTGAGTATGACCTCTAGTCATTTACATTTATTAAACTTCACAATGGCCAAGTCCGAAAGTCAAATGGTGGAAAGTGAGCTTTGAATTTGAAGACTACGTTGGACATTGTCATTTTAAATCTTCTCCGAATGATTGAGAATATTTTCCGAAATTCTTTATAGTTTTCGCGAATTGGGCATTGGCAGCATAGGCCAATGCTGGAATAATTAATAATCATTATGATTCATCGAATGAATATTAATAACGAATGCAAACAACAATTACAACCATTGCATGTCGTCTCTTCCACTTAACTTCAATCAGTCATCAAGATTGTGTTCATCTTTTTCGCACAAAAATCAAATAATCAATGCAAAAACAATGCCACGGATGAGAAAAATGTAAATGAAAACGAAAATGGAAAACCGAAAGGAAAAGAATGAAATTGATGGATTTTCATTATGAGATTGATGCATGCACAATTGCACAATGCACATTGCACATATAAGATTCGGTTTATGAACAAACGAGGGAAAAATTGTAAACATTGAAAATTTAATTACTGATGTGGCTGCGTTATGATCTATCTATTAAATGAACTATAATTTAATGACCCACATGATCAAAGGGGGAAATTGTCCATCCGTTGAGAATAGTCACTAAAAATATAGTTTTTTAAGTCCACAAGTGACTTCGATAATAATAATAAATGTATTTCATAGCAATTGACTAAGGTGCTAGCTCGAGCATCAATTTTCACCATCAAATTTGAAGAACGGACGAATAAAGCCATCAAAGTGCAGATACAGCATTTGAGGCAATTCAGAACAGTCATTGTCAAAAAGTACGAAAAGAAAAAAAATGAGATTCATCATATGTGTATAATATACACACTGTGTATATCGATACTTTTCGTACGATCGATCATCTTATGTTCGAAATACGATCACAATTGGTTCAAACGAATCGAAATGGAAATTATGGAAAGGAGAATCGCTCAACGACTGCAACAACAATGAGAAAATAATAAGAATTAAGAAAATGAATAAAAGCTGCTCATATTCGATTTATAATACGAAAAAGCGAACTTAATTATATGCGAATGATGAATTGACTGTAAACGCATTCACTTATATACATGTATACATGATGTATTGAAACAAAACGAAAAAAAAAAATGGAAAAACGATACGATACATATGTGCTCAAAGCGGCGTGTTCACAGTCATTCATTTCGTAAAAGATTAACAACAAAAAATATTTATGCCAAGATACGGAATATTGAGCTACTGAATACTGAAAATGCCTAACATTTGATGTGAAATTATTTGCATGTGTTTGTTCAATGTTCATTCTTGCAATTCGTTCGTAATTTTTAGTATGTCTTATGATCAGATTGCTGCTGCTGCCCCACGAAATTGTTTCAAATGTGAGAGCATCGTATTTAAATTGTTACTTTGTGTGCATTAATGTTGTGCATTGTGCACATTGCAGTGAAACATACTGTTACTTTATTCACTTAATTCATGAATTTATTTTACTTTCATTGGTTGGAATTTTTCAAACAATTCCAGAAAAAGAAAGAAGATCATCATCATCATCATCATGATTCTCGTACCTCGTACATTAAACGCACAACATAAAATAAAAACCGAAACCGAATCTGTTACCAAATTATTACAAATTGAAGGAACACGATGAGCATATTAAATGAAACAATCGGACGATATTCTTTGGTTGTTAGGTGACGAATTGATGACATTGAATCATCGCCACACATAATTTTAATTCTCGTTTATTTTCCATTAATCAAGCTTCAAGTGATTGAATGAGCGTTGTTGTTTCGAATGCGATACATTTACAAACTAATTAAATCGTATCAGAAATTGATTTTTTTATCGCCGGAATGGAAACTAAATATTAACAATTCATAATGTTCATCAAAATTCACCGTTCGATTACCGAAATTTCAATTATTCTGTGTATTTCAATCAATGTGGCTTAGTTTGTTTTTCGTATGAATATGTCGTTTTTTTTTTCGCCCGTGATTCATATTCGACCATTCTTTTTTCATTGTTTTAGCAATCCCAATTTAAGCATCAGACAAAATTCCGAATCGGTTTCTATTCTTCAAACTTCAAACACGAAAAATAAAAGCCAACAACCAACAGCCAACAGCCATTTCGTGTGTCACATTATTATTATTCATATATGTAAACTGTGACTATTGTATACATTGGACCTACCCAAAAGCAATAGTTTCACCTCAGACGCTGCTCTTTCTCCATCGGCACGCAACGCTCTATCGATATTTTTCGATCTTTCTATCGCCTCTTTATCCCTAGATGCACTCACTGCACAACCCATTTTAAAATGCTTAATTTCTTTCCTTGGTTTTTTCTCTTTTTATTTTTTATTCAAAATATTTCATTAATTTCGGATTTTGGAGCACGAACACACACACACACACACACACACACACAAATACGCACTTTCATCAATTACGGCACACTGAACTATCTATCGACAGAGCAAAGGGTAATGATATCAAACTATTAGGAAAGTCTTTATTTTTTTTTTTGTTGTCCGTTTATTTATTGTGTTTTTTGTTTATTGCTGTTGTTTATTTCACTTTCACGTCGGTGTCCAAATTGGCCCGAAAGTTTTTGTTTGTTATATTTTCGATTTTATGACACTTGTTGCGTTACTAAATTTAGGAAATTGACTGGAAATGATACACCTTTTTTTATCCACATTCGACACTAATTCGAATTCATAGTTGGTCTTTTTCCACAAATGTTTCGTTTATGCGCTTGTATATACATGGATTCGTTGGTTCTGGACAGGGAAAAACATTCGTTACAAATGTAGCCGAGTAAAATTTTTCTCTCTTCTGAATCATCGACTATCGAAATGACAATACATGGAATGGAACGTATACTGATGCATAGAAACGTTGAAGAAGCGACAGAGAAAAAATACGGTTAAACATGGAGAATATACAACAACATACAAAAATTTTATTTATTTATTGTACAGTAATGCCAAACTTATTCACACACAGAAAATCCGATACATTCGAAAGGTTTATCAATCAATTTTAATGCTCTTTCTCCAACAATAATTTAATGTGTTTTCTTTTCTGAAGTTGAACTGTTTATCTTGAGATTTTTCACGAATTAATTTTCATTGAATGATTCACAAAACTCGAAATCGGTATTTTGGTATGACGAGATGGCTTGACTGTATTTTTGAATATTGTTTACAATGAAGTCGGTCACACACCCATTGAACGATGGTATTAATATGTTTTCTCTGGAATAGTATTGCCCGATGTTCTACTGAATCGAAGTGAAAATTAAACGGTCAATATGGTTGAATTTTCAAATATAGCCGGTCATTTCAATTTTGAAAATATCATTTCTTCATCGCTCATCACAATCGAAATGTACAAACGATAATAGAGTTTAACATTCCTTTTTCACAATCAAAATTATTCACATAATATTGGTTTGTATTCGAAATAGAACGAATACCAATCCATTCAAAGAAATCCGTTTTGCTTGGAAGCGCCATCTTTTAATAAATAGTAGCAATTTAATGTGATGGAATGTGATCGCGCCAACGTTCAAATATGCAATGCGTCATCTCATGAAGGGCTACGTTGGAATGAACAATATTAAAATGGAAAAATTAAATTTCTCGGTATGGATTTTCGCATTCAAAAGTTTTTCAGAGTTGAAATCGCAACGATTTCATTCCATGGAACTACCAAACAATACAATTATTAGATCTGATTGGTAACTTCAAAAAGCTGGTACATTCATCATATCGGTAAGTAATTCAAGTTCGTGTGAAGTGATCCGCAAAATCGTTTTGGTCTTTGGACCACCCATTTTCTCTACAAAAATTCTTCGACAAAAAAAAAGACCGAATGTAAACACATGTAAATCGAAAAATTTGACTTGAAGGAACAAGAAAAAGAAAAAACCCAACGAAACAAATGCGATGCGATTGTAAAAGTCAAATTACTACTTTTTACCACATTGACTATTAATGATCAACAACAAAAACAACAGAATGAAAAAAGTTCAAAATCTTTTAGGAACAAGTGCAACACACAAGGTTCAAACCAGATCACAAGAAACGACACTAGAAAAAATTCAAAACGAAATGATGGCATTGCATCATGTGTTCGATTTGAAGATGAGCTCATACGGAGACACATTTTGAACATTTTAATCTATTCATTAATTATTTTATTACAATCCATTTACATCGCACATTTATATGGATCCTGAAAGCACCGTACAGTCTTAAAATTGCCGGTTTGTCCCTTCAATGAGTATATTTAATTCATTGGTCTCATTGTCGCTTGACTATTTTATCGAACACATTCGGTATTCGGTCATATGGTTCGGTGCTCCTGTCTATTTCAATGTAATGACAGAAACTACAACTTACTTGGGCGATTGTTTACATGATAAACTAAGCAAAAGAAGTGAAAATTTGAAAAAAGAAGCAAATAAACGAAAATAAAAATGAGTAATAAAAGCGGTGGTTCAGAGCACATTCCATAAAGAACAGGCACCTTAAGCCAGTTTCAATTTTCACATTTGGACATTTTATGTTTCATTGTAATAAAACTTCATCGGCTATGAGCAATGAGTGATAAATTATTTATTTTTTTTTCTTATTTCTTTTTTGATGAACTTCGCTTCAAACAATATTTTGATGAACAAAACAGAATATTCAATGGTCTATGGTTTCATTAAAATCCTATATGATGAAACAAATCATTTTCGATATTTCGTTGCCTGCAATCGAATTTTTTCAGTTTCGAAAAATTGAATCCAAATGATTGATTTCAGCACACAATAATTTATCATTCGGCTATTTTATGTAGTTGAAGGTGAAATGAAATCCTGTGCAGGAAATGCGCCAGAATTTTTCATTGAGAATGTGTTCAGTACCGTCGGCTGAGTTCAGAACAGTTCAGAATTATTCGGATGCACAACACACATCAAAGACAATTTCCTGAACAACACGATACCCCAATCGACATTTTATCAATATATTTCACTTTTGCTAGCCTTTTTTTTATATTCGGGAATGTGTTGATGGACATTTCACAGAAACAACTGTAACTCTGGTGGATCTGTGTCATCACTCGATCCATAACAAGACGAATCTTGATATACGGAAAATATTCCGCTGACGACTTTTGTACAGTAACAAGTAAACACAATCGCATTGGCCAATCTCTAAAGTGATAATACATAATATGTTACTGTTTTATTTCAATCCAAGTGGTTTATGCTTTTTCTTTTTTTTTTTCATCTTCTTCTTCTTAATTTTTTCTATTCTCGAAAATATTGCGTGAAAATGTGTGAAACGATGCAAACACTACAAAAAACAAAAAAAGGAAAACAAAAACAGTTTTTTCTCTTCAAATTAATTGATTAATTACTTTTTTTGTTGGAGTTGTTTCATTCGATTCGGATTTTTCCTTTCGTTTTTTTTCACAGCTTTTTTTTTTACCATCAATGAACGATCGTTTGAAATTTTATCGGCATTTAAAAACGGGTGGCAGATCAATAACGATCCAAATTTACATATGTTCCATGTTGTTAAATAATATTTCTCATTCGCGCTTTGGATTTTGATTTATCGTCAGAAAACGCACTGTTAAACGGGTTCGAAAGGTGTTGAGATGTTCGATGCGGGGAGAGAGAGAGAGAGAGAGAGAGAGAGAGAGAGAAG
>GL501517.1:10504046-10518740 GCA_000149185.1 Mayetiola destructor
GAGAGAGAGAGAGAGAGAGAGAGAGAGAGAAAGAAAGGAAATAGTTTTTCTTCGAGTGATCGATAGCTAAATATTTTCTATTATGGAAATGGAAATCTTTCAAAAAAACAACGCTTCCCTTATAGATAGATTCGGCCTGAGCAGAAATAGGATTTCGCTGTCCTAAAACGAACACTCGATATAATAAAATCCATGACAAATGGATTGCAAAATGCGCAACAATTCAAATAATAATAATTGATAATTTTTCTCAATCTCTTTTTCCTTCCAATTCAAAAATGATTTGAACTGCTGAACCGGCGCCATACTTATGAGCATGTGCACTGTGCACATATGTGATGTCAAGTCATACAAAGCGTGTCTGAAATATAGAATATTTGAACGATTTTCATTGATCCAAAAATTGTTCAGTACATTTTGTTCGCCTTTAGTTTAAACCATTGTTACCGATATGGCTACAAAATACTTTTACTGTCTTTAATTGTAAATCACTTTTTTCCAAGTTCCGTTACTCTACCGAACGATGTTTGTATACATTTGGTGTTTTTCTTTTTCTTCACTTCTCATTATCTACATATTCTTCTATTATTTTTTTTTTTATTTTTTTGTCCATTCTGAATACATGTTTGTCTACTTAATAGCAAATTTGTTAAAAAAAATAAACAATTTCCGACTGTCCAATCGTAAATATTGTGTCTATTCGGGATATACATGTTGCTGTGTCGGTGGTCCATTCATGTGCCATTTCAAATGCAAACATTTCCAATTTCCATTGACCCAGGATTCAGTGATCGATGTGATGATTGTTTACTACAGGTCAATGTAATCGTTCAAGAGATTACGATTCTGGTTTATTGAACAGCATCAAACGTAAAAATAGCATTCATCTCAAATTGTTGCTTCTTCCTCAATTGAAAATTGAATTCATTCAACCACCACAAAAAATATCCACTTGAGATTGTCATCCAATCAGATCAAATTTCAATTTTTTTTTTTTTTTTTTGGTGATCGAAACATACACCAACTAAAAGCTATCCAGCGTATGAAAGAGAAAGAAAAAACATTCAGCAGCCAATATTTTACGGATATGAATGGAAAATGTTCATTGTCCCAAAGGCCAGAACCATAGACTCAAGCGAAGACCTGACCTATCGGCTAACTATCAACATCGATTTGACATTTTTGCTTTGCACCCAAAAATACAAATTAAATTCATAAATTTTCACTTGCCAACCCAAAACGTTAATATTTTATGGGTTAAATCGATTCAGTCTCATCGTCTGGGCCCGATAATAATTACTTTATAAAACATGAATAAAATATACATATGGAAACATGCATTGATTATATAGTTTATATTTTTTATTGGTTTGCCGCGCGGATGCAATGCTCTCCTTTTTTTTCTCCATGGATTTATTCTTGACTGAAAAGAAGAAAAAAAATTGTTGTGTTGTCGGCACAATTTTGGTCTTTTATTGCCCAAAATGAGATGAAAAAAAGGATTTCGAATTTCAAACCCATCATCACTGTAATATTATTTGTGTTGAACAATTGCAAGTGTTCCAAGCTCTCCAATGGATTTTGTAAATGTGGTGCATCAAAACCTTTTCCAGCATTTTTTTTTCTTCTTTCAGAAATAAAGAAATATGAATGAAAAAAATGTGTAAAAATAGGACTCGGGCATAAAATAATGTATTAACCGTTATCCGTTTACATTTGACGTAGTTTTCGATATGCAATAGCCGTCGATCTAATTTTTTTTCCTTATTCCTTTTTCCATTGGATCGGTAAAAAGGCAAAAAAAAAAAAAATGATTTCATTTGAAGGCAAATTGAAGAAAGAAAGAAAAAAATACGAAAACTAAAGAAGACTCAAAATTACTATGTAAACAATTTAACGAATCATTTTGGATCGTTGTATATTATAGCATCAAATCTTCTTCAAAGTTTTTTTTTTCTTCTTTTCGAAATTTGTTTGTTTGATTTCAAAGAGATATTTTTAACTCTTCGGTTTTCAACAGAGGATTTAGAATCGATCTGACTTGGAACACATTGAAAAATCAACGGAAAATATTGAATGAGATCTGCGATCCGATACACATGTGAATGAGTGCGTGTATGCGTGTTATTTAAATGTTTTGATCATTTTATGAACGACCAAAGATTCCAACACGATATAAAATTATTCATTTAACCATATCACAATCGTCATGATATTGGTGAATTGTGTATAATTCATAATGTAAACAACAAGTAAAAATTCTATTCAATTGAACAAATTTTTATTTTGCGTTCAGTGCATACGACATACTTATTACAAATGTAACGTTCATAACTGAATATGCCATTTGGTTGGCCGATCAATACCGATCAGTGGTGGGTTACGTTAATTTGATGATTAATCCGGACCGAGATTCGTTGAAATTCTTTATTAAAAAACATCTTTTTCTTTTTTTTTTTGTCCCTCTCCCGAACTCCGAGCATGTAAAGAAATTTAATTAAAGATTTCACACGTTCGCCGTTATGTGGCAAAGCAATTGAGATAATGAAGAAAAAAACTCATATGAGCATCAGTTCCTGCTGGTCAGTGCGCGATTTGATTTCAACGGGAAAATAATTGATCGAAATGATATTATTTTCATATCGTTTGCATATTGCGTTATATTTAGATTTGAAAGAAGAGAAGGGAATATGAATTATTTATTCAACAGGACCTTTACTTTTGGAATGACAAATCGATTGCGTACATATTTTTGCTGAACAAATAAACACTAAACATGAACAAACTGAGAAATGATATGAAAACGAAAAGAAGCAAAAATGAAAATAAAAATAAAAATGAATGAGAATGAAAATAAATGTCAGTTCCCGTAACGAATACAGAGAATAATGAATAAAGTCATCAATGATGATCAAGTCAATCGGACTTTTTTTTTCTGGTTAAATTTCTTTTAATCATTCGCGTGTTCAATTACGGTCGCGAATGATTGACGAAAAAAACACTAAATCGTCATTTATCGCAGATTTGCATGGGAAAAAAAATTTGACTTTTTGGCTCCAGTCATAAAGTGTTACGAATTTAAATTAGCTCATTTCGTTTCGGTAGCCAACATAAACGCTACGCTATAGCATAGCCAACAATTCACAATTAAAATCATATTTCTCGAAAAATGTTAGGATTAATAGGCTCATGGCAACGCACATAGATTACAAAATCAAATGAATTTAAGTCACGAGCTCTGAGCCCAGAATATGCATAGCCAACATAATTTTTTTTTTTTTCATATTTTTTGATTTTCTTCCATTTCTCGATTATCGTCTTTCGTCTTATTCATCCGTACACCGTTAGTGATATATGAAATTCTTGTAATTCACTACAGCCGCATCAAAATATTTGGTTTAATATACTTTTTTTCCGAACACTATTTAACCAAGTTTTAGCATTGCGATCGATCCGAAATTTTGAGCTATCGAATCCAGGGTTTTCTGTTTTTTTTTTTTTAAATAGATTCTATTGACAGAGCCCTGTGAAAAGTTTGAGAATTTTTCAGGATACTTCCGACCTTGGAAGTCACCAGTGTCACACGACCGGTGGTGGATATTTTAGAATTCGATACTATCGAATTCTGTCTTGTTTATTGTTTCGTTTTGTATGGATTTTGGTGCTATTATTTTAAAGCTGACTAATTAATTGTCCGATTATCCTACACTTTAAAGCCACTTCACAAACAAATATTTAGATAATGGAGAAGGAAAACAATAAATTTTCAAAATGCATGTCAACGCATGTTCAAATAAGAAAAATAAAATAAAAAATAAAAGCCAAACAGAAACAGCACATTGAAGGTGACCCATTCGATAGTTGATGATTACGATTCTTGGAAATACCAAATAAATAAATTTGTTTATTATTTCTGCCAGAATATCATTTCTATCGATTCCAAAATGTCAAGCAACAACAACTCTCTTTATCATTGAATATGAGGGAATTATGTGCTGACCTACCGAAAATCTAAATGAGTCAGAATTTGGATGAAGTATCCATTTTTGTAAATATTTATGCCATGAAGAGAATGTAAGAAAAAATGCCGATAACAATGATTACCATTATAATTAAACTGCGTTTCATATTTCGAAGTGAAATTAAATTTTAAATTTTGAATTTTATTGTTATTCGTAAATGTTCATTGAAATATTAGGAATGTATCGATTTTTCAAGTGTGAAAACCACTTCAACCCATAAATGTGTGCAATATGTTACTGCGACATTTTTTCTTTCATCAAAAACTGATTAAATGGATCCAATTGATTCGATTTTAATGTGATGCATTTATAAACAATCGATATAACATCATGTCTTGAGCCTATCGTGGCATCGACTATCCTTGGAATATATATTCAAGTTCAATATTTCCGGAATCCGCAATACACATAACAAATTTAAAATAGAAAAAAAAAAACCAAAACAATTAATGTGTGTAAATATCATAATATCTTGTAGTAAACAAAAATCAGATGAAAAAATACAATGTAAACGAATGCACCACTAGCAGTACCACCAACAGCATCATCATTTTGTGGCATCACAATTCATTTCATTTACGCCAATGTATCAAATGATATTTGTTCATTGAAAAGAAGAGAAACGAATCCATATTTCCCATTTTCCAAGCAAAAGAAAAAGAAATGAGCATTGTTTTTTGTTTTTTTTACTTTCTTTTTTCTTTTTGCCAATACATACATATATGTTTATATTTACTATTTATTTCAGAGATAAAATAAATGTTATGTTTAACTCTTTTCAGGCCAATTCAATTGGGTAAACTGTTTATGATATAACATTCAACCAAAAATATGGAAGAATCGAAATGAATACATCGACCATTTAAATGACCAGATGCCGATACATAGTATTTGATGAATGAATATACCCAAATTCAAGATGAAATGAATGAGAGAAATAAATACACCTCAACAAATTTGACATTGAATTGCCTATATTCATCTTCTTTTTTTTCTCTTTCTTTTCTTTTAATTCATAAACAAATGCAATAATAACTTTGTCGCTCTTCAAACCAAAACGATTCAAATCCGAATCATTCACTTAAAATGTTTACAATTAAAACAAAATGTTAAGAATTAAGAAAATGTTTGAAAAAAAAAAATCCATTGAATTTTGCATTATGTATCAATGATTCTGATGCTTTTGAGTGCGGTAGACGTTGAGTCTAGCGTAATTTTGTATATAAATATTTTTCCTTTCTTTTTTTTCTTCTTTTGAATCGGGGGTTTTCCTTTCCGATCATCTGGTTTCAATTTGAATAGTTATATTATTAAAATTTTGTTTATAAAAAATCCCTAATAATATTTACGTTCGGCATCCATTCAGTTCTTCAACTTCATTCAATATGATTTGTCTCGCACATTGGAGCAATGATTTTGAATTAGTTTTAGATTTTGTGTAAGGTGGATTTTTATAATCAGCAAATAGATGAACAAATATGTCATTGTCTCATTCGAAAGTGATACGAATATCAATCAGAATTCATGCATTCTTTTGCTCCAAGAGTGAAGAAAGTGCAGATATCGGCGAAAATCCAACTGAACAGCCTTATATTCCGTGCAAACAATAAAATTCGAAAACTTTATAGAGTCACTGAAACATTAAATGCTTCAACCAATCGAAAAAATGGCTCCGCCCCATTTATCGTATACATATGCAGCGTTAGTTATGAATACAACTGCTTACCTTTCGTGCGTGTGGATCTTTTAAAATCCAATTTGTGAATGAAGAAATAGCGTATCTTCTATTGAATGATCATTTCTATTTTTGGATCAATGAATTTCCAATTTTCAATGCAAAAATTAACGTCATCCAAATAAAGAAAGTGTCTTACATAACACTGAATTCGAATGTATCGAATCAATTCAAACAAACAAAATATGCGATGGTTCCAATAGCTGAGGGTTGATTTAATTAAAAATAATAACGCCAACAGCGTTTCAAATATACTGAAAACGGTGTAAAGAGCAAGACAGATATGTTGATTATACATATCCAATGTGATACAAATGTAAACAACCAATCAGCGTATACTTGAATATGGATATCCATTTGAATATGAGTTCAGCCCGGTCGACCCGTTGAATTCAGTTAGCATTAATACTCCGAAGGAATAACACATTCGTTCTGCCGCTGGTGCATAGATTCGTTTCAAAATAATCTCAAGTGATCAGTTGAAATATAATTGTCTTGTATCAATGTTTTAATTTATTTTCGAAAGGGACCAAACGAAGGCACTTATTAAAAATAAAAAGCCATAATTTCTATATTTTCTCAAGAAATAAATAAATAAATAAATAAAAATGATAAAAACCGAACCCATTCAATGTCCAAGCAGCGATTATTCAGTTCAAAATTTAGCATTAAGTCAGTTCCAAATTCATTCAGGATCGGAACACGATGTGGCCGATTACAATGCAATGAATTATCAACGAAAATACAATAGTTACAATAGTATTGATCTAAAACCGTTTGATATTAAGACGCCGGTATCATTACAATCATATAGCCCAGATGAAAAATATATATATGATCAAGTGCAACGTCCAGGCTCATTTCATGAAGGAAGATATTCAATGGTTTCGACAGATGATACATATTATTGGCCACAAATGAAAGATGAAAAAGGATTTTGCATTGAAAAATTAAGTTTACCGCCGTTGCCGCCACCAATATTTGCAAATGCACAGCCAATGCATACACCGACCATTCGATATACGGGAAATCTGGATGATACATCAAGAAAATTTGATCGATTGAATATTGCACAATCACCATCAGCATTACCACCATATTCAGATTCAACAGAATTAGGAAAAATGTCATCATTGGAAACAATCCAAACAACAAGAACATCATCGGCAACATCCGTTATATTTAAAGTTCCGAAAGTTCCGGCCAATGCAACACCCAAAGCATCTGAAGTGAAAAGTGAAACAAAGAAGGGAGGTCGACGAGCTGAAAAGCCACCAATCAGCTATATTAATCTTATTGCAAAAGCAATCCGTGATTCACCAAACAAACGATTGACGCTCAATGAAATCTATCAACATTTAGAAAAAACGTAAGTCTGTTTTTTCTCGTGCTTTTTCCTCTTCCTCAATATCATCCCACGTGCGCAATTATTTTCGCGTTTCATTTCTTATTATTATTATTATTATTATTATTATTGATGTGTTCGAATTTCAAATGCGTATTCTGCTATATGATATCCATGCGATAAATATTGAATAGCTAATGACAAATTGCATGATAATTTCATTGCGAATTCCTTGAAATCGTGTCATACGCTCGAGTCGATAAACTCCATGTTGAGATTTTTTTTTTTCATATTCATATTGAAATTTTTAACGCATTTTGTATAGTTTTTCCCATTCTGGACTTCGAGATAATGCCCATTCTCATCATCCACTTATTATTTGTTTGTTCATGTTACGTTTTAACCTAACCATGATCATTTACTGCACAATGAGAATCCATTTACTTTTTATTCATAATAGCGTTTTTGTATTCATAATAGCTAATTTGTTGAATTCAAAATTTATAGAGATCCATTTTTCCGCGGAGATTATGTTGGTTGGAAAAATTCCGTTCGTCATAATCTTTCTTTGAATGAATGTTTCCTCAAAGTGAGCAAGGTAAATATTGCATACAACAATTTTATTAGGATTTTAATAATATCTCATTCGATTTAATATGATTAATATTTGTAAATCTGAAGGATCAGCCAAATGATGCCGGAAAGCCAGGCAAAGGTCATTTTTGGATTATCGATCCAAAGTCCGATCATGAATTTCAAGATGAGGGAAGTTTACGCCGACGATCGCGTGGTTTTCGTCGTCGACAACAAGGAAAACCATATGCGCAATCATATAGTAGTTATCCAACGATGGAAACGTCCGAATACAGCGTAAGTTCTATATATGATTTGGTTGCCATTTATCATACGCTTCATTTTCTGGTTGTGAAATTTCTAATTTTTCATTTATTTAATAGGATCAAAGTCAATATTATCAATCGCAATTCTCTACCTATCAGCCTCATTCCACGGATCAATACAGTTATTCACCACAAGAATATAGTTCATTTCATAGTTTACCAACAAATGATCTAACTACTAATAACGGATATTGGAATTCTGGTTAGTATTTTTCGATTGAAAACATTTCCATTTCTCTTCAAATTGGAAAAAATTTATTAATTTTTGTTGAAAAAAAAAAAAAACGAATAATTTCAGTTGTGCGTATGACTCCGAATTCCTTGCCTCCAGCGGCACCGTTGACAACACCTGCTTATCATCCATATTCAAACTGATATACGGATGGGCAACAAATCGAACCAAACATAACCGAACCAAATTCAAGCGTCGTACTTTTAAGACAAAATATTCTTTCTATATATTATATAATTTCGCATAGGCATCGATACCTAAAAGACATGTTCCCAGTGATTAAGTTGAACATTATTTTTCAGATTGAATTTTTTTTTCTTGAAAACAACGAAAATATGAAGAAATAAAACTAAACAAGAAAGAAAAAAAAACGTTTATCTAAGCTTCTTAAAAGCATGAATATAAAGCAATGAGCTACCAAACATTGCAAGATTGTATTTGTAAAATATATCAATTTTATTGTATCTTTATTTTCATAGCTTTTTTTTATACAAACATTTTCAAATAAAACTCAAATTAAATCACAATTGTTTACATTCATTTTCTTTTTTCATTTCCGTACGGCTAATGTTCGTTTTTATTCGAGGTATAAATCGAAATGGGCGCCAAACCAAATTAAATTGCCTGATGTTATCTGTCAGTGTGAAGCATATAGTTTCATTCGATTTGCCAGCAGATGTCGTTGATGCGCTCCAATCCGGTATGTTTATTTATTATGTATTACGGACGTGATTTTTAAAGTTGCCGGTTGAGGTCGCCCTCTTATCGATGTGGCTGAAATTTGTTCGCATTTTTTTACGAAGCAAAAAGTTAATCGTGAGTTTAATTTCGTTCTCCAAATAAAATCACAAAAAAGAAACATATTTTTAGTGTTAAATGAATTATAGTTATTAGATAAACCGAATAAGCAAAAGTTTCCTTTCAATCGAAAACACTAAAAATGGTTATGAAGGACTTGAAATGTCCATATTAACGTGCCATGGATCAAAGTAATTTGGTAAGCGAACACATTTTTTTTTTCTTCACTTCATCAATCTTTTTTTTTTTTTTTTTTTTGTACTTCGTTTACATCATTTTCAGCGACGAATTGATAATATTTAGTTCAATTTCATTAGTATTTTTATTGTATTCAATTTTCTGTGTTCATTCGGATTTATACTCTTTTTTCTCAATAAATTTTCTCATTTTAAATTTTTCAAATGTGATATTGTGCGTATCGTGTAATTCATAACACGCACACACTCCAATACTCAATACACTTTCATTCATGTGTATGACATCAAATTTATTCGAAAAATAATTGCAAAAATATTCGATCTAAAGACTTTTTTTTGTGATTGCAATTGATGCATTTTGGCCTTTTTATATACGAGCATGAAATGTGCATTTAATTAAAATATGTGTGCATGATCAAATTCGATAAAACTGATTCATTTATTACTGTTTTCGGTATGTGTCGCGCGCGTTTGTGAATGTGTGCGTGTGTCTGTCTGCCTGTTTCGAGATTGAAGCATGAGTTGAAGTTTCGAAATACAAATTTTTATATATTTATTTTTTTTTCTTTGTGGTATAAAGAAATTCGAAATGATATGGGAAAATTTACATTGAAAAATGGCCTGGCCTGGCCTGGCCTGACCTAACCTGCCCGGTTCACCGTTTAGAACAGAAAGCATATATTTTGATTTCATATCATGAGAGACAAGAGACGATCGACCGTAGGGCACATTTTCTTTTCCGCTCAATTTTAAACATTTCTTTATTTTTCATGTCATTCACATAGTGTCTCTTCTTTATTTGGAACCGTCATTTATTTTTCGATTGGTAACCACATTGGAAATAATCCAAACGTTTATAGTGCATGTGTCAATCTTTTTCATTTTTTTGTGTGTGTGTGTGTTATTTTTTGGTCAATTATCATTGTATGCTTATGCCACAATTTTTCAAAATCACATCTCTCGAAACTGCTCTCATTCGATTCACATTTCAATTTTTTATTTCCGATTCGATAGATTATACATTAAACATCCTCCGAATAAACATATTGACAACCATTTTTCCGTTCATCGATTACATTGTGATTATTTATGTCAATCAGGGCACCTTAGACAATGAATCAAACGTTCATTATTTCGAAAAAAATTGCTCAATGGTTCGAAAATTGATGAAATATATTTCTCTTTAGTATAAATGACATGAGAGTCTTATATTTTACAATTATGTGCGGTGATGTTAAGTGTGACTGTGTTCGTATTCAGTCAATTTTGGATGTGTGAGTCGTTTGGTGTCAGAATATGCGTGTAAAATACATCAAAATAGTTTACTTAAAAAAAAAAAAAATAAATTTCATAAAAATTTGGGAAAAATATGAGACATTAATTTTGTGACCGTAGATACATATGTCGCGTTATCAGTTCGTAAATCAAATAAATTTCAAAAATAATTCCTGAAAATTCTAATTGCCGACTCACAATATGATTGTGACTGTGTGTGTTTGTGTGTTTGTGAGTGTGTTTAGGTAAATGAATTCGGATGTACATGAATATTTCTTAAGCATAAATACACGGTATGAAAGTCGTAATGTGCGTGAATCGGTATTCGTGATCTTCGAATTGATATTTCGACTGTTTTTTTTTTTAACTCTTTAAAATCATATACATTCGCATACAAATAGACGAAATTGAGTATTTTTAATAAACGAAATACATTCAAACGAAACCAAAATTAACCAAATGCAAAATCGAAAAACGAATTAATAACATTCAAATTGATTTTGGCTTTACGTCTTTATATACAATATTTTTCCTGATTTTCTTTCACTTTCATGAACGACGGAATAATATGTATGTATTTACATATATGTATATGCACAACGAGACATTGAGTATAATACGCGCTTATTTCGTATTTTGTTCATAAATATTCTCTGAACGACTATGATGGATACTTTTGTATTTTCTTATCATTCCTTGTCCAATTCATTCGAAATCAAAAACTTAAAAAATTTATATTTAATTATTATAGTATAATATATTTGATTTACTCGTTCAGTCGAACTGTCACAGTGTTATGCATTTGTATGCCTTGTCATTTTTTTTCATTTCTTTCCGATAATTTTGCAAATCATTCGTATGACATAAACCGTCAAACAAACTTTTCAATTGAACTTCGATGCATGATCGACGGATGGCAATATCAAAAAATAATAACAAAAAGCAAAATAGTGAGCAATTTTTCTTAAAAGTAAACTTAATTCGTGTACACAGTACATTGATCGGTTGCCGATCGGAACAAATTTGATCATCAAAATTGACTTACATTTCGAACTCAATGTTCAAATCTAAATTGAAATTTCAAGTTTTTGTGTATTCAGTATTCATTGAATTGATTGCAGTTGGTTGATGATGCGTGAATGGCTCAAATATACCATAGTTTTTTGGTTGAATTTTTTTTAATTGGATTTTATCCTTCTCATCGATGACATCAACACATGTATATATAATCGTACATTAAAAATAATAAAAATTAAGATCCTGTTTACGGGCCATTTGATCCATTTATATCTTTGTGTAAGTGTAAATTTAGACATTTGAACAAAAAATCAAAACCAGAAGTAAAATAACATTGATAAATGAGCATTCAAAAATATGTGTGAAATGATTCTAGTAACAATTGCCGCCATATCACAAATGAATATTTTGTTTTCATCTGTCCCACTTCATTATCGTTCGACGACAAATTACTTGTTTTCGATTTCTTAAACTTTCGGAATATAATGAGATCTTTCGCTATGTATTCAGCAATTAATAAGAATATTAATATTAACACAGAAGCAGAATTTGTAGTTTCGAACCTAAATTCTCTTGGTATCAGTGTTGATTGTTGACTTAAAGGAAGAAACAAAAAAACGCTGAAAAATCGGGACATACATTCTTTCAAAAATTGCAAGCCCCTAAGATATAATGAAAGTGTGCGGCAAATTACCATTATAAATGTGGAAATATTGAGAAATTTTTCAAAAAATAAGAGTCAAAAAGAATGCCCAGGAATAAGATGGAAATGTTGACAGTTTGACAGAAGCAAGCATTGTTCGCTGTATATTGTATAATTAATGTATGAAAAACCCAAGAAAACATGAAATTTTCTATTTGTGTGCCCGAAAAACGAAAGAAATACTCTCGTTTTGAAAGTCTCATGTCTCGTGTATCGAATAAATGTGAGAATGGCGTTTGATATGCGCTATTAGCCACTGCCACTTCTAAGGGCAAATCGTTCGTAAATCATTTCAAAACAATAATAATTTGTAATTTCATTTTTATTTTATATATTTTGAATGACATTGACATATTATTATATTATATTAAGTCCATGCACTAATCCACATATAAAAGCGCACACATAAGGTGGGCGTCGAGCGGCTGCGGCTTCCCTGAACATTCATCGAATCATTCGAGTTGCATTGTTTTTAGGTTAGAATTTTTCTGGGTTGCTGCAAAACGTATAAATTACATCAACGTTTCAATTTCAAATGCCGCTGCTTGCCTGACAGTAAAAACGATTCTGATCATTTATTACCGATTCATTGTTCATTGTCAACAAATTTTATTCCAAAAATCTGTTTTTCATTGGAGATCAGGCTTTTTGCACAATGCACATGTATTGTATATGTTAGCACATTTCCATAAAGGAAGTGCGTTTTGTTAGGACATTGAATCGGTGGCATTGCTAAATGTGATTTTGTCTCCCTTCTTTTTGCACTTCAATGCACTTTCCAAATGTTCAATGGATTTTATTAAAATGCAATTTATAATCGATTCCAGAATTTTTTCTTCGATTGAAATCTTTGGACGCACTTCATTTTAATGAGTATTTAGCAATTGATTATTTGTTGATTTCGGTAATTGTAATAACTTCTTTTTTTAGGTTGTTGCTTTTATCCTGTTTTTCCTCAACCCTTTCCGTACCATTGCCACAAAAAAAAAAACAAAAAAAAAATTAATTAAAACAAAAGAAAAATTCTTACGATAACAAAATATTAAAAAAGACAATAAAAGAATACATGCGTTGCGTACCGAAATTTCACTGCAATATACTAGTGTTGAAATATCGAACAAATTGTGTATTCGATATATAGAATTTTCTTTGCAGGGCTATTTTGTGAAATATTGCCATGAATACGAATTCCTAGACCTGTCTGATGTTGACGATATTGAACGAACACGTCTGTCATCCGCTTTGTTGCAAAAACAACAGCAAATACAGCAACAGAAGCTACAACAACAACAGCTTACCGACAAGCATGTACCAGCTTCATTGATAAAGCATGATGCTGCAGATGTTCAATCACGTGTTTATCAAACAACTCCTTCTTCTATGGATAGTGAATGTCAATTAGTTTTAAACGACAACTGCACCATTCAATCAAATCTAAGTTGTATTAGCTCGACCAATAATGCGACCCGTGAGTTTGAATTCAATTCCATTCAATTATGTTCGTTATTTTATTTGTTTTATTATCTTCATAATTTGCAATAGAAAATAAAAACAAACAAACAAACCATAGGATGAATTGATACTAACTACAAATACTAGACTAAATAACAGACAAACCAGTCATCATTCATTTCATTTTTTCCAAATCCTTGTTTTCATTAATTTAATAACAACAACCAACAATTGATTCATTCGAATAGCTGAACAATCTTAACCTTAAGCAAAAACTTTGAAATTTAAAACATTTTTGAATGTCTGTCTTAGTTTTCATTCATCATCGAAATCGATCCGGAATATAATGTCTAATTGTGTCATTTGATAATGTCCGTTCTTTTTGAAAAGAAATCAAAATTGACTTGAATATTCTAGTCATTAAATTGCAATAATTGAGTGACATTCATGTTTTCGTTTCGTCGAAAATCTTTTTTTACATTCAACCAGAGGCCAATATTTCCATTGACTCATAATGATTTCTATTCGTTTGTCGCTATAAAAACAAAAACAATGAAAGAAAAAACAAAGCGCATACAATGTATTTTGCAATTTGCTACGTACTGATATTATTATTATTATTATTATCATTAAAATGATGTGCGCTTTCCGAAATCCATCCAATATCAAATCATACTAACTTTTATTGGTTTCTTTATTATTATTATTTTTTTTTTTATTTTTGTTTTTTTTTCATTTTGGTTCCATCAATTGCAGTAGCCAATAATTCGGCAGAAACGAAGCAAAATTCTCGGCTTTCAGATAGCAACAAAACATTGAAACTGAATCAATTGAAAAAGCAATCCATGCCGAAGATGTCACCGCTCGTCAATTCACAAGATGATGCATCGTCACAGCAACAAAATCAAAGCACATCAAATCAACAAGTGCAACAATCACAAATAGCGGCACAAACGGGAAACAATCAACATCCAAATCAAACGTCAACACGTAAGTTACAAAACTTTAAAAAAAAAAAA
>GL501517.1:10535615-10574665 GCA_000149185.1 Mayetiola destructor
GAGAGAGAGAGAGAAATGGGCCAAATTTGAATGGCCGAATGCAGAACACTGCACAATATAAGTCAATCGATATGCAATCGAATATGTATGAAGTACATATAATATGAATAGCCTACTTTAAGAAGATTTGCCGATGAGCGAAAAGAGCCCGTTTCAATCGTATTGTTTTGTTAGTGCAAATCAACAAAATGATTACAATTCCAAGCTATAATCCATCACAGATTCATTCTTTCTTATATTTTTCCCTAATTTTATATATCAATTTTTTGAACAATGTATCGCGTATCACCAACAATATTATGATAAGCGAAAAATATGGATACCATCAACCAACACATTTGCAAACGATAAACAAAAACAAAATCAATTTCATTTATAATGGGTATCGGGCTATTCAGGCAAAGCATACATGCACTTGATTGTTGTTGTTATTCAAACGAAACAAAAGAGACGATTAAGAGCACAAAACAAGAATACAAAATGTAATGTCTATTTGAAAAACCTGTTTTTTCGAATCAATTTGTTCTTCAACATTGCTCCCAGTCTACTCCGACTGCATTTACAGTCAATCTCATTTTTGGATTTCAATTCAACAAATAGAAAGTGATTTTTAGTTATCTTTACATTCTCAAAATGAAATTTATTCTGAATAATGAATTTCAGTGTCGGAATCAGTCATTTTTTTTTTAATTGAGGGAATGCCGGTCAGTTTATTATCGTGCTCGTGTAGCATGTAATTTTGTTGCGAATTTTTTCTTTTGTGTTTGTGTGCTAATTTTCTGAGTTTCTTAAAATACAATCTGCATGAGCTGTGGCCCCAAAAACATCGATTTAACACACGTGACTTTCATAAAATTGATAGAAAAAAATCGAAATAATTGGTTTGTTCGATGTTTCGTTTCGGTTTTTCCATTTAAACATTCCAAATTCCGAATGCATGCTAAGAGTAGTAACAAAACTAAAACTAAAAAAAAAAATACAAATTTATTCTATTGTCTATATCGTATACTGTATACACAGCATTGATTGAACAAACAACACACGCAGAACGCTACTAAGACCGAAGCAAACAGAACAGAGAACTGAGAACACATTTCAGTTTTATAGAAGGGCTTGAGGTTCATTGTTGACATACACACATGCCGAATGTTGATTAGCTGTTGAATTCAAAACAAGTATTTGTCACGAGATTTGCGTCAGTGTTTCTTGGATTTTATTATCAATTCTTTGTGATAGTGTGTGTGTGTGCTTGTGATTGGAGAAAAATTGTGTGAACAGAATATATTTCTGATTATCACGTAGATGACACAAGTGCTGGAGGACTAATCATAGATGATATGCTGAAATTCTTCAAGCACTCATCCGTCGAATCATTGTGTCACTTGACACAGCATGCGATTTATTTAAAGTCAGTTGCCGATTATTATTATTATTAGATTTTTGATTCCAGTTATTGAAATGAATGTTCTCGTGTTGTTCTCATCGTCGTGGTGTATTTCGATTACAAGCAAATTTCAATTAAATTGAATAGGCGAGAGAAGCTGAATAATATCATTGTATTAATTTATTTGTGCAATATAATTATTGTATAAAATGATATTGGTTGGTTATTGCTCATGTTAAGTAAACAGCTTATTTCCGTGTGTAATATTCAGTTAAATCATAAAAATTTTGAAATGATAAATAATTATCATTTGAAAATAATTATAAGATTGATAAAGATAACCGCAAAAAGTCTTTCGTTTCGTTCGCTTTGATGAATAGCAAATGTGCCGTAAATATCTGCAGGCGTTAGGTAAAGCGGTGTGCATGTGCCTGTTCTTATTTGACTGACTGGAATAATAATATAATAATAATAACCACCGACGCACGTGTATTCGAACTTTGAACAATTAAAGCCATTCATAATTATCATTATAAACAAAACGCACTTATCATAAACAATTAACAAAAAATGTATTCAGGCCTTAGAAACACCGTCAAATCATTATTTACTCTTCAGCAGCATTTCATCAATTAATTAATCATTAATGTTTAATGTACGAATTTTTATATTATTCTCTTTTCTTTTTCTCTTTTCCACTTACACAGATCGTTCTTGTCAAAAATAAAACACCTATGGAATCCATGGCACAACAAAAAAACAATATAAACAAAATAACTGGACTATTAAACGATTAAATATATAATCTAATTGAAATTGACATAGTGGCATTGTGAATTTGAAACAAAACAAGAAAAAAAAAGGAACACAAACAAATTGAGACTGATTGCGATGTTTTTTGAAAGAATTTCAAATAAATTCCAAACAAATGCGAATTTTTGGCGAATTTGTACCAAATGAATTGAACGAACGCACTTGTGTTTCTGTTTTTACCATTTGAAATTTAAATATTAATAGTGTCTTAAGTGAATCGAAAACTGCATCCAAACTCAGCGAACGAAACGAAAAAGAAAAAGAAAAAAAAACGTTCTCGAGGTGAAAAAAATAAATCGTTGTTAAATTTTCATCGCATAACAAAACGGCCATTTATATCGATTGTTTTGAGGGAAAATAATTGACAATTGTAACAAATTATCATACAAAAAACACTACATATTTGTACTATGCGGAAGATCTTGACTAAATAGTTATCGCAGTAAAATCAAAATTAATTTGATTAATTGAAATTTGATAATAACAAAAATCGATATCACGTAACTATTGATTGATTGATTTGCGTTGAGGGAAGACAAACAGAAAATCTCTTGTCTCTCTCTTGCTCTCTGTCTTTTGTTTATTTAAGTGTTTGATCGATATGGCTGTCAAGTGCATTAAGGTGAGCTTTGATTGGCTATAATTCAACTATAAATGTATTTTGTGTTTATTTTGTTTTGTCTCTTTTTGATATAATCCAATTTCCGTACGCATAATTCGTTGGTTGTACGCCGGCGATTCGATGTGCAAATAAAATCCGTAGATAAAATCACTTTTGATCGATCCTACGAGACAATGACCACTTGAATTGATTTTTCTTTTTCCGAACACGATGAAAAAGATTTGATCGTCAACTATCGTTTTCCACACAACTACATCAAAATATATAGTAGTAATACATAATCAAAATAATCCGAAAGGACGTTAAAAAAAAAGAATAAACACAACAGAAAAGTCCCTACTTTTTAAGCGCACGTTACGTATTTTTGCTAATTCGATTTAAATTGATTTTTGAACGAACCACAAAAAAAACATATTCTCTCTTACACACACACACACACACACATACATGCACCGAACGTGATTTATACGAAAACGAAAACAAACCTCAAATTATGTTAATTTATGATAAAAAGACTGCCGTTCGCATGCAATGGCAGTACATGGTGATACATCGATGATCTCTCCTCCTTCTTCGATATCTAACGGCCCTGAACCATCACAATTGCCGCCGTATCCACCACCATTACGTTCAGGACAAGTTTTACAACCGTTATCAGTGTTTACAGGTACCTTCAACTCTCGACTGTACTCTTCCGAATAGAATTTTTTTCTTTATTAGTTTACATATTTTATTCGGTTTTTTTTTCTTTTTTCATTCTTTTTATCTTTTTCATTTTGCGGTGAGCTTTTATGTTGAATAATAATAATAATAATAACAGATGAAGTGCTTTCGAGTTGACATTTTATAAGTTTTACCACAAATTTAGTTTCAAAGTTTGAAGCATTTTCATTTGGTTGTTTGTTTTTAGTTATTGTGCGAGTGTACCGTAAGTGGATTTTTTTTATTTTTCTTTTTTCATTTAATGTCAATTTGCTAACAAATTAATTTCTGTGACGAGGGTTATGATCTTTTATTAACCGCCGTCCATCATTTTATATTTCATTTGAAACCATATTTTAGCTAATTTAAATTCAGACGTATCGTATGATTATGTTTTTGGAGGACCACTCAATTCACCAGCATTGTCGTCCACAATTAAGCTGACCTCACCTCCGATTAGACTTAGATCAGATGGCAAGTGAACTATTTTGTTTGATAATTCAATTTTTCATTTGTTGAAATTATTTGAATATGATAAATGTTTAACATACGAAAGGAGTTTGTATTGCAAAAATGGATTGAGAAATGCAAACGCACAGCACATTCAGCTAAATAGGTATCAAACAAATAATTCTTTGTGCATAATTTGCATACAATCCTACTTCAACTGCGATGATTCGACCATTTGAACGGTGTCGTTTTCATTTCACCAAATATCATCTGCAATCTTTCTGCCGTAATTAAAATAAAAACTAATCTCACCCATGCTTATGGCCCATAGCTATGTATTTCTTGAACCAATTTCGCATTACAAGCTTCTGATCAACAAACAATTTTATCAATCAGAATGTTTGAGAAATGATTTCTAATCATTATTCTGATTCATTTATTTATTTATTAAAAATTTTGTTTTCTTCTTTCTTCATTTTTGTTCGTTTCATTGTCGTATTTCAATAATAATCGTCAAACTGAATCATAAAATCGGATCTTCTTGATCAATTTTGTGTGAAAAATGCAAACGAAAAAATAAAATAACCGAACAAAACTTAAAATTAAAAAAATAAAATAATAACCCAAAAAAAAAAAAACAAAAAACATCTGTGCACCATTAAATCAACAGACGCTCATCAACAAGATAGTTTAGATGATGGACGACATTATCGTCGTTCAATTGGATATGTACCGAAGCGTCAAAGACCCCTAGCGGACAGCGGATCAAACGCATCCAGTAGAGGTCATGGCGAATCGCATACTTTTTCATATGACGAGGCCACACTTCGACAATTACTTCTCGAGTATGTTGTTGTTGAGATAACGGTTTCTTATTTCAAATTTATTTATTGTCCAGATTTTTTGATCAAATTGTTTCTTTTTTTTTTTCATCTGGTTCATTTGTTATGTTCTTATTGAGCAACATAAAAACAAAATACAAAAGAGAAATAGCCAGAAAGAAAATGTTATTTGATTTTTGTCCTATACATATTTATTTTCGTTTGTTGATATCGCTTGTAGCCGGGAGGCGGTCAGCATGCTCAAATCGTTTTTACCTTTCAGTCTCATTTCACTCAGTCTTTAATCGATACTTATAAGCATAATTGAACGAAGGAGATCAATTTTTGCTGAATGATTGTATTCGCATGCCATTGGGCGCCTCAGTTTTATTAATAGAACTCAAGAATTTATCCGGACTTATCAACCATGCAAACGGCAAATTTCAGTGGTCGGAAGTGCTTTTTACTACACTAAGCACTAAACAGAACGAAGGTACACGTAGTTGCTATGCTATGCATTTTGAATGACAATTACGTGTATATTTCCGATCCTTGGCAAATTTGCGAACACATTATCAATCATCCATCTATATTTGATGATATCATGATTTTTTGCCAGAGACAAATAAATAGATTCGAATTCTGATTTGGGCGAGATTGAGAGAGGAAAAGGCGTTCGAGCATTGTGACTTCTGTTCCGTCGCATGTAGAAAGCTCAAATGTTGGGGTGAATGTGAAAAAAAGCAAAAATACAAAAACAAAAATTAGCTAAGAAAAAGAAAACATAATGATAAATGATTAGATCGAATAAATTTGACAGATGTTCAACAATGTTCGATTGTTGTCGTTCTTTTTTTTTGTTTTTTTCATTTCGCGCGAACATTTGTTTCACGTGTAGTTTGTCGATATAATTTATATTAGTTTGTGCAATTATTTAACAGCTAAACCCGATTGCATTGCAAACGGCATGTTGCCACTATTATTATTGTAGCAAGAGAAAAAAAAATAGTTAAAAATTAGCTCATTTGAATCACTTTCGCTTCGTTCTTTTGTTAGTCATCAACAATACAAACAAAAAACACAGTTCTTTTTCCTCAAATTCAAATAGATTCGTTCCTTCGTTTTTGTTTTGGTTTGTTGATAATAGTCTCTTTCGATACTTGCTCTTACTTATGCCCATCACATCACATGTTTTTTTCTCATTTTTCTTTCGTTTGTTTTATTCTCATCTTATTTCCCTTCAATTACACACCCAAATTATTCTCCGCGGAATCTCTTATATCGAATTTTGTTGAATAACATCAAGAAACAAAACTGGACCACAAAAATTCATCCAGCCCGAAAATGCACAGTAATTGACAGCAATATAGGAACCATAACAATTGAAACATTGATTAATATCAGCTTATTTTATTTTTTGAAATGATGAAAACTGTCAAAAGAGTTGTGCCGAAATCGAAAAGCATTACAAATTATGGGTATGTCTTGTTGTTACAGGCACAAATGTCCTTTGGAACAAAAGAATGCTACTTTCCATTATGCCAAACAGTCAAACAGGAGAAGGAAAAACACACACACACACACAGCTTTATTTTTATTTTATTTTTTTAAAATTGTAATCTTGTTGATTGCATCAACGGGTGAAAACTGAATGAAGATCTGAGCTCGAATCCAAGAAAAATGTTAACGATAATGATGAGTGAATGTGTATGTTTTGAAACTTATTATTATTTGCGTGGAACATATTAGATGCAAACAAACGAAATATGTATATAGGAATCAAAGTGAAATAATGCTTAAAAAGACTTTTATAGCTTGAGGCCATAGTAGACCTTTCAAATATCGATTGCCCGAAATGTATTTATTTGTAGCAGCGATGGAACAGCCCGAGCTACTATTTGAATAGATATTTTCCGATAACTGCTGAGTGAATTTTTAATATTATTACGTTCATGATTTGTGTGGCATTGAGTGAATTTAAAATATAGTCCTCTTTTTTCATATCAAATAATATTACAAAATAAGCTGGTATCACAAAATAGGCACTCAATTATAAGAAATAGGCACAAGCCAATTTAGAAAATATTCCTTCAGAGGCCATGAGCACAATTAATGCATTTTATCCAATCGCAAATAAACCAATTCATACATGCCAACATATCATAACACATCACATCAACATTTTCAGCGTTCCACCTACAAATCATCGGGTAATAGCCAAACAATAATAGAAATCGGTCGATGAAAAGATTCATACCGATTCATCAGCACTGGATGGGTAAAAAATCCGATGCGAAACGTTTGTCGAACGTTGAAAATGAGTGCATGACATCATTAAAAAAAATATGAGCCATTTATTCATCATTGAACTTTTGAGGTTTTTTTTTATCTATTCTAGAACTTCCCAACCGTATTTTTTTCTCAAAATTTTTTCTTTCCGTTTTCATTGTAAAAATGTGCCTCAGTGATCAAAAATTTTCCTCACCATTTTCGTTTTCCGTTGAAGTTAATTTTGATTTTCGTCTGTGTTTTAGGACCTTAAAAAAAAAAGTGTTTTAAACCTTGCCATTAAAATATGAGGAAAGGATATGAGCATTAATAAAAAGTTCATAAAAAGAGATGGTTGATGGAGAAATTTCCTTAAATCCTTCATATATCCTTCAATTCTCACACATTGATGAAATCAAAGGATTCGATGGAAACGAAATCGTTTGAGATATGTATGACAAATCTGTAACAAAAACATCATTTATTTTTCGATTTTTCACTTTTGAAGCGGCAATCGATTGTGGTGATCACCGCTTATTTTTATGCACCACAAGGCGCATTACTCCATTTATTTTTTACCCTCTTTTTTCTTTTCTAATTATGAAGAATTATTATTATTTTAATTTGGCTATTCATTGTTCGATCGTCCTGAAATTTCGGATCAAGGCACAACTTGGGGATTGGACATTTTTCGGAAATTTCAGAGTAGAAAATCTCCCGGCTGATCAATTTTCCTAAAAAAAATTCCGACTAAAAACTTTTCTCAAAAAATTTTTTGAAATTTCTTAATACTACAAATCAAGCAATAGTCTCTGTCACTTTTGAAAGCAAAAAGTGAAAAATATGAAAAAAAAAAAACTATTAGAAAAATCTTTTTTTCTGGGTTTTTAATGTCATATCATCTCATTTTTTTTTTTCTTTTTTCCATTTATAGATTTGCATAAATTGGCCAGTTAATGGTTAAAGTCACGCGTGAATAGAGAATTATATAAATAAAAGAGTTTTATTTGATAAAAAGTGTGAACGAAAAGAAGAATCGTGCGCAAATAAGTTCAAAAATACACATTCACCCCCAACAATCGATTTGGAAAAGGAATTTAAAAAAAAATTCCAAGAATCAGTCATTTTGACCTTAACTAAAAAGAAACCCACACACACACACACGCACACACACAGACAGACAGACACCCCACAGAAATACATGAAACAAAAGGCAAATATTTCTCAAAGAAAGAAAATCAATTAGCATCATCATCATCATCACCACCATCAAGTCTTTGAATCAAGAAACGCATAAATATCATTTTCAAAAAAAAGAAAAGGAAAATAAATACAAATAATAAGTAAAGAAAAACATAAACCAGTTCATTATCAATGATGGACACTATGCCTCCAAGGTATATCTTTTTTATACTTTTATTAACTGCATTCAATAAAATGCATTTTCATTCATTTTCATTTTCTTCACATAATTTTTCCTTGTTTCTTTTTTAACGTGTAATTTTTATGCTTTTCCATCATCATTTCGATTTGAGTTTCATTTCGATTCATTCAATGCCATATCAATATTCTATCGAAGAAAATTAATACAAACTCGATATTTTTTTCCAATTTCCAACTGCGCCGGCAATATTCGAATGTTTTATATCGATCAGGAAAAATTCAAAACGCCGAATATTTCATATCAAATGCGCAACCGATCCGCGTTTTCTTTTTCGGTATTCAAATTTTTGTGCAAATTCAAAGGACCAAAGACAGATTCGTGTTTATGTAAATGTAACCATCTGATACATATTTGATTCATCGAAATTTTTTGTTACCTTCATTTCTGTGTTTCAATTCATCAAATGATATTTTTTAAGCCGAATTCGGACTTACGGATGAAGTATCATTTTATTTTTTTGAATCTCGATTTACGCTTATTTTCTACAATTGCTTTGGCCAATGATAAATCTTTGTATTTGCTGAGCCTCAAATTCTTTCTTTTTCTGTTCATAGTAATCCGGCCAATGTTCCTTGCAATTTCGAACGGGATAACATATTTTCATCTTTAATTTCTCCTTTCCGTATAAATTCTGACAAAAAAAAAAAAATCTTCTCACTATCATTTTTCTGTTTCTGTTTGACATTTCGATTGCCATTTTTATATAATCGCAAATGAAACCGCACCGATGCTGGCTTCAGTTCAGTTCAATTTTATTTCCTTTTTGATTGTCTTTCGGTTAATGAAATTTTGATGACAAAGTATTTGTTAATAGTTCTTTAACAATCCAAAACTTAAATTTCTGTAAAAAAAAAAAAATAAATATAAAATAAACAAACTAACCTAAATCATTATTCATATGGCATAATGATGTTTTAACAACAAAACAGGATTTGTTTTGTATTTAAACGTTTTGTTGTTTTCCTCTTTTGATTGCTGAATTTGCATTTGTTGCATTTATCTATGGCAATGGAATGAACAAATGCATTTTTAATCTATACCGTGTGTGTATCACACACATGCATCAGAAATTGAAATGATAAATGCAACAAATACAAAACAGGTGAATTTATTCAAAGTTTGATTTTAGTTTTTGATTGAATGTGAATATATATATTTTGATGTAGATTTATTTTAAATGTCATTGTTTAAAAACAAAACCAACAAAATATTTCATGTTTTGAATTGATTGAAATTGCAAAAATATTCGTATTTTGTGGAATCGTTTTCTTTTTTTTTATTTTTTTTATTTTGCCATCGCCGGTTCATAGTTTACAAAAGCAAGTTAGCGTGATGAGCATGAATCTGTCAGCAAAATTAGATGAACTCCAACGGGGTCCAGACCGTCAGATCGAAACGACTGTGGCTCTGTGTGAAATCCGAACTCAATTACAAGAATTGACAAAGTCGGTGGAAAGCTGTCAAAGTGAAGTTTCTGAAGTAAGAAAAATGCGGATTAAATGTCATCCAATCCAAGGACATTCATTGACCCAATTTGATTTTATCCTTTTAATCTATATTTTTTTGTTATTGTTATTTGTTGCAGGTTAAACGTGATATGGTAGCTATTAAAAATGAATTAGATACGGTACAACAAGTGAAAGAGGAAATTGAAGAATTACGCGAATATGTAGATAGGCTTGAAGAGCATACGCATCGCCGAAAATTGAGATTGCTGGAACAAGTTAGTTTGGATTTTTGTAATGGAACAATTAATATGATTGTGTTTTTCGATACATTTTCGTTTCAGATGCGAATTAATTTAATCTTCTCTTCTTCTTTTTTTTTCTCTTTATTTTTTTTTTCCATTCCAGTTAAATGCTAAATTACCGATTAAGGTTTTTACATTTTTCGTATGATTATTTATTTGTTGTATGTTTATGCCACCAGCCTGAACCTTATCAGTTTCAATCAAATTCAATTGTTGTTCATTTTTGTCCCGAAATTTTATTGAATTTAATTTGATTTTTTTCTTTTCTTCGCGCATATTTATGTTGATCCAAATAAAATTATTATCTATTCAATTAGTTAACGTTGTTCTTTATTTATTTATTTATTTATTTATTTATTATTATTTTTTGAATTGTCTTGATAAACCAAATTCGCACATTTGCCGAAATTCAAACAGTAGATGATGATAGTAATAATAATTGATAATTGATAATTCATAATATTACCATTGCTTCAGCCTAATTTTATCATTCACACCGATATCGATCTATATGTCTATATCTACATACATATTTATATATATTTTCAATCTCATTTAGATTATAATTATATTTGTTTTAATTAATTGAAATTTGTTTTTTTTTTTTTTTTTTTGTAAAACCATTTTCCAGGGTCTCACATTCTTTCTCACGTATGCAATATTCGCGGCTGTTTTGGGTATGCTTCAGTTTGGCTACAATACTGGAGTCATCAATGCACCCGGAAAAAATATTGAAAATTTCATGAAAGACGTGTACAAAGCGCGACACAATGAAGATGCTAGCGATGAATACATAAAGCATTTGCGTTCCGTAGCCGTTTCGATATTTGCGATTGGTGGTATGTTTGGTGGTTTCTCTGGCGGTTGGATGGCAAATCGTTTCGGACGAAAAGGTGGTTTGCTATTGAATAATGTATTTGGTATAGCTGGTGCCTGTTTGATGGGCTTTACCAAAATTAGCGGATCCTATGAAATTTTATTCTTGGGAAGATTTATTATTGGTCTTAATTGTGGTGAGTATCGATAACTGAAAAAAAAAAAATTAAAAATCAAGAAAAAAAGGACGATAATTTTTTTTTTTTTTATTCGAATGAAAGGTTTAAACACATCGCTCGTACCAATGTATATATCTGAAATTGCACCGTTGAATTTGCGCGGTGGTCTTGGCACCGTTAATCAATTGGCTGTGACTATAGGTTTATTATTATCACAAGTGTTGGGCGTTGAACAAATTTTGGGAACAAATGATGGATGGCCAGTATTGCTTGGCCTAGCCATTTGTCCAGCAATACTTCAATTGATATTGCTGCCGATATGCCCCGAATCACCAAGATATTTATTGATAACAAAACAATGGGAAGAAGAAGCACGTCGTGCATTACGACGTTTACGTGCATCCAATTCCGTTGAAGAAGATATTGAAGAGATGCGCGCCGAAGAACGTGCACAACAATCAGAAAGTCATATAACAACAATGGAATTAATTTGTTCGCCAGTATTGCGGCCACCATTAATCATTGGAATTGTTATGCAATTGAGTCAACAATTGAGCGGTATTAATGCTGTATTTTACTATTCAACATTCCTATTTGTCAGTGCTGGTCTTACCGAAGAAAATGCTAAATTTGCTACTATCGGAATCGGAGCTATTATGGTTTGTTTTATTTGTCATTTATTTTTATTTTTATTTGCCTGCTTGTTTTCATTTGTACGCCCAATTAAAATTCTATTCTTCAGGTTGTGATGACATTGGCTTCGATTCCGCTAATGGATAGAGCTGGTCGACGAACATTACATTTATATGGATTGGGTGGAATGTTCATATTTTCCATTTTCATAACCATTTCATTTTTGATAAAGGCAAGTTCAATTCAAACGACATCCATCCGTGAATGCATTGCATTCGTTCGAAATTTATGTTCATTCAATCAAGTTGAACCGAAAAATATTGTCAGTCAGTTTCGAAATTTCGATGAAATGCAATGCTTTCGCTGGAATTTTGTATCTCATTTATTAATATAGTGTGACTGTTTGTCAGACTATTTTGAAATATGCAATAAATATGTATTCATTTCGAGAAGAGATTATTCGTACATAACAATTCGATACGATACGATCTCTGTCCTGATGAGTACATTTTATTATTATTTCATTTTTGAATATATTTTTATCTTATATAATTATGTGTATGTTAAAGACGGTTGTTATTTGTTATGATGTTGAATACATTAATTAATCTTTCGGTTCAGTTCGATGTTGATTATTATTTTTCTGATAAATAATTGTTATCATGAGTTCATTGTTGTGGTTTGTGGACACTATTTCTGAAGATTTTTCCCCTTTATTTTCAATTTCAATTATAATCTTATATTTTTTGTTGAAGAAAACAAAAGTCGTTGATATATTTAAAAACTGTTCGGTGTTTTGTACATTACTATAGATTCAAAAGATTCAAAAGATAATATAAAATATAAACAAGTTCCGCAGTTCATACAGCTTTGATTCTTGTTCACCCACATATCGGATTAACTCATTGAACGTTTACTGAAAAAAATATCTTTTTTTGGGCACTAGAATCAAAGCTGCATAAATGGATAACGGAAATTTAAATTTGCCTTTTCCTTTGCTTTAAATAGATTTTGTTTTTTGTTTGAGTTTAACTCTTCCTCGCATGCATTGCTTTTTAATGTGGCCAATCAAACTGACCGTCACGGTCATTCAACCATTTTGCATTTGAAATAATATTCATATGTCTCAAGATATTTGAACTTTTGTCGGTTTCCTTTGTTTATTTTGCCCAACATAATGACATATTGTGTCAAAGACTTCAGATTTGAAATGTAAACAATTAATAATTTTTTACATTTTTTAGGTGACATTGATTTAGTAAAAATGTCTTTTAGTGATGCTTTACGCTTTTGAGCAAATAGTTTCGAGCATTGAGAGAATAAAATAGAGATGAATTAAATGTTATTCACAACTATTAATGATTACACAATTTTGAGTTTACATTATTAAAAACAACGGCAACGTCCTAAAAAATCAAAAAACATAAACGGAGAAGTCCCAAAAAAAACATCAAAAAAAAAAACAAAAAGTCCTAAATGCAATAAAAGAGAAGCGAATGGGAGAGTGAGAGATTTTGCGAATCATAAAAAAAAATTCATGTGTCGAAGAAATATGTTAAATTTGTTTGCCAATTAACATGCATGAAAATGAGATCACAAATACCAAGAAAATGATGCGATTATTAACGCATTGACTTATAATTATATTTCAATTTTGCTTATTCAAGCTTCCGCCACTTCAATGCAAATATCGTGAAAAGGCTGCTGAACAATGCGCCTTATACGATCTTCCATATTCTTGCTATGCGTTCACTTCATTTCGATTTTTGCTTCATCTTCTTTGCATAAGCCATTTTTGGATTTAATTTATCAGAAAATTAATTATTTCCATGATCACATAGCTAATCTATTGAAATCGAATCGAATGTGTAGCGTATAGAGCTTTAAGCGTTGAACGTTCATATACATAATACATAATACTTATTTCATGTTATTCATCAAATAATCAATTCCTTTTGCATTTCCATTTATTGTTGTCGATAAAATGTCGCATAAAAACGAAAGAATTCATTTCATTTTATATCTCATTACAATCAATCCATCCATTAACATTAACAACAATCATTAACAATATATTCTCATCATTTTTGAGATTCTTTGTGTACATACACTTGCAATTCGAGGGGTGGCCAATTTTGGATTCTCCATTCACAAAAAAAAAGAAAACGAAATGACGGCAATTAACCGAAATATCATACTTCACTCGATTCGTTCCCCCTTGATGTACACTGTACACTATGAATGTGTTGTTGTTGTTTTGCTTGATATGAACCGAGACAGTTTGTGATTTGGCTTATGTAGGCATATTTTATACTTTTGTACATGATACAATAAATTCATTTGTTTCGTATCTCGTATTTGTCAATAGTGAATAATTAAAATTTTAATGGAAAATTAAACAAAGCAGACGGCCCAAAGTTGACGCTTATTTCGGAAAATTTCCTATTGTTTAACCATTTATCAAATAGAATTCTAACTATTATGTTTATATTGTGGAATTTGGTGTTTAATGTTTGGCATGCAATTTTCTCCAATCTTTATTTCAATATTGCATGCAAATTGCTTTGTTTAATTTTCCACAAATAATGGATTTATCTCTTGAATAAGCACATGAAAATATTTTGAGATCATCAATTTCGAGGAAATAAATTCATTTAAAAATCATCCAATTGTGAATGAGAACAGACGCAACTGAGCTGCATGTGTAGTGTGCTGTTTGCTTGTGTCTTCATTCACAATGAAGCCTGTTATTCCGTATCATAGCATCGTCGTATTCGACGTATAATAATATTGAGTATGATAAAATGATCATTTGTTTATGAAAAAATAAATCCATTATTTGCGTCTCATTCCCCTGTGACGTGAAAAAATTCTCGATTTGTCAGGCTTTTAATCCATCTTCAAATTCAATCGAAATTAATTAATAGATGAAAAACCATGGAAACCAAAAGAAAAAATCATCGTGCAATTTCCAAAAAAAAACAAAAAACGCACACACATTCTGTCAAACTAATTACTGAAATGAAAAGCAAAAAAAAAAACATCAATGAAAAATGAATGAGCGAACTGAATTTTATAATTCAAAAAATGTTTATTTTTACTCAGATTAGTTCAAATCGTTCAATTTATTATTTAGATTTTTTTCTTTTTTTTTTTCATTTCTTTTCATTTTTCGGTTTTTCGATTTTTCATTTTTTGAACATTTTCATCTTCCTTAGCGAATAGAACTTTGTAAGAGTTGATTTTTGTGAATGAAAGAAACAAAAATGGGCACAAATTATTCAATGGCAAAAAGAAAACTCTGAACTCCTTCTTTGAATACATAGACCAAGTGGCCGATGATAATAAATTTACAGTCATCTCAACCGAATTTGTCATCGCACAATTGGCATTTCCGTTTCACTTCGGCATTTAGTCGGCGAAAAATGGTTGTGATTTTCAGGCACATTATTCGATTTCCGGAACTTTTGTTATGAAGATTTGATCACCATCATCTCATATAGAAGTTTTGAAAGAATCGAATATCGATTTCAACTTCATGACTCCGACTAAAAGCTCTGAAATGGAACCAAAATGCCAGATCGACAAACGGAATCGGTCGGCAAATGACATATGACTACACTAAATTTGAAGCTTTCAAAGGAAATTGGACATATCTATATTTAAATGTCAGCCACTTGATATCTATGCACATTGCACATTCGTGTTCGATATCTGTGTACTCTCTTTACATCACGGTCTTACACTTGACGCAAGCCAAAGAAAAGAACAACACACCCAAGAATAAATTTTGTATTTGAAAACGTAATATAAACGCAAAGCGTAAAGCGCAAAGATTTGCATCAAAAAGTAAAAGTGTAAGCGAATCGAATGCATCGAATGTGAGAAAAGGAAAATTTAAGCAAAAATACTTCATCCGTGAATTGTATAAGGAAATACAGCCACGCGCACTCTGAACTTTAAGTATTCATTCATATATTTTTTTTTCGTTTTCGTTTCACTTATTATTCAAATTCCCGTTACGAATATAAATTCTCCTCGTTTTTTTTTATTTTTTCCATTTTTATACACAAATGGAAAATATTGTATATTATTCGATTATTAACAATTGAAAAAAATCAAAAATAAAAATTCAAATTAATAATCATGTGTAGTAGCCACATAGAATGTGAAAAACCAAAAAAAAGAATACACATCCTGAAGAATAAAACACTTTGTACACTCTTTGAATGGGTTTTTCTGAGATGACATCACAGAACCCAACAGATTCTTTATGATTATTATTGCTATCAATCACACTGCAGCTTCTGCATTCACACCTTTTACAAACAACAAACTGTCCGAACAATTTTCATTTATCACAAATCACAACTTCGTTTAACACTCAACACACCAATTATATCGATTGGCAAATTTCAATTGAAGGACGATGATTTGTTGAACTTCCAATATTTCTTGATGGAACCGATATATACTGTATATGATTTTTCTGAGTTTATATTATGTTTTCAATTTTCCTGTGAAAATTGTTATTTCTGGTGGAGCCCGCTCTATACTCACAGCTTTGTAATATCGATAAAATTTCATTTCATTCGTTAGCCGTCTTATCGTAAACTAAATAGCTTCATCAGTGATTCACGATTCATAATTCATGACAAATAACAAAAAAAAAAATTATCTGTGACGGTTGACGGTGATACACATCGGCAAAGTTCTTATTCAATATACCACACATGATCGATTTTCTTTTGATGAACTGTTTATCTTTTGTATTTTGTGTTATTTAATATCTTTGATTTCGATTTTATCTAAAAAAAATACAAATAAAATATGTTTCTGAATGGAGGGTTTGTTGATCCCGACGCCATTTATTTAATTTCAACGACATGATATTCTGTTTCCTTTTTGATAATATGATCTAAATGAATTAAAATGGTTTGAAATAGTTAATTTTGGTTAAGATTTTTACTGCTAAAAAACAGAGTAAAAAAAATTAAAAAAAACTCACGAAAAGCCGTCAAAACATCGAGAACTAGTATTTACAACGTTTGTATAGGAGTTTTTTGGTTATGTGCAGGAAATGATCGGCTGGATGTCATACTTGTCGGTGGTATCAACATTAGCATTTGTTGTCTTCTTCGCCGTTGGACCGGGTTCAATACCATGGATGATAACTGCCGAATTGTTCTCCCAAGGGCCCAGACCCAGTGCAATGGCCATAGCCGTATTAGTCAATTGGATAGCCAATTTTATCGTTGGCATCGGTTTTCCCACATTGCAGGTAACAATTTGTTTTTTGTTTTTGTTTTTTTTTTTAATTTTTTGGGAGGGGGGCGTTCAAACCTATTTTGGATCCAACATAACATTTTACTGACATTTGTTCCTTTATTCGACAGGATGCGTTGGAAAACTATACATTCTTACCGTTTAGTGTGTTTTTAGCAATATTTTGGATATTTACCTATAAAAAAGTTCCCGAAACAAAAAATAAAACATTTGCAGAGATTTTGGCATTATTCGGACATGGAAGGTAATTGACATAATAAAACTAAATTTTTAAAGAGCAACGCCGGTTTCTGCCTTTTTTTTAAAACCGCATAGAAACTAGCCCCATCTATCCAATGCTATTCTTATGAAGTTGTCAAAAAAAGGCGAAATTTGATATAAGCCTCTGGCATTGCTCTTTATCAGAATCAGCCCATTCTAATTTCAAAACAAATTCGACTAATCCATTTGATTCCATTTATATTTATTCATTTTAATCAATGCGTCCAGAAGCCTCCATGACAGTAGGTTGTATGGGTAAGCGAGCAATTAATATGCATGTCTACAAAATCGAACTTTTACCTTCGATTCAATTATTGTTTCAATGTATTTGTTTTCCATTTTTGGTTTTTCGCATTTTTTTGACTATAATTTCACTTCTGTTTTCTCTTTTTTTTCTGCAATTCCATTCAATCAATCATTTTTTTTTTTATTATAAATGTTCGCTGTTATATTGAATTATTATTGTCAAATCTGACACTGATCAAATCTGCGGTGCATAATAAACAAATGGCTACAATTCCTATATTCCGTTTATTTAAACTTTGCGAATACTCTTGCCCGTTTCTGAGCTCGATGAATAGACAAACAAATGACACGCAGCCATTTAAATATACTAATAGATACAAAATAATTTGCAGAAATTTCTGTTCATCATTCACATGTTCACACGCAGGCTAATTTTATGTATAGTCTGCAAAATCATTTCATTATATACATTCGAATTCTAATCAAATTCTATAGGCCAAAGTGTAGAGCTCTATAGATTTCTAAACAAATCCAACAAAAATCATTTGCGATTCAATGAGCAAATATAAAAACTAAAAATATATGTCATTGCTTTGCCATGCTCTTTTTAAATCCCATTCATGTGTCATTTGTATTGAATAATTTTCTCTTTTTTTTCTTTTTTTCTTTTTTTTTTTTTGATAATAATAATAAACGTTCATGGGGCTTGGCATACGTTTAATGTTTCTGTAGAATATATTATGCATAAAATATAAATAGACGATGCAAAACGAATTCAGTTCATTTTGGTAAAATGAATCATTGATATTATGTTGATATAATCACCTAATACACACTATATTGGCATGGCCAGCATTCCGCATATCTACAATATAAATACTCCATGTTATTATATTAAAATGTGTAAACGATGGACGCTTTTTTTTTCTGGTCAATTCATTGAAAATTCCACTTTTGTTCGGAATCATTTCAATTGAATGCACATGAAAAAACACACGATTCTGGTTCGCATAACGCATAAACTAATATTTTCACAGAACTAACATATACTTAAACAATGGTCGTTCATTCATCATGAATTCGAAATTTTTGAATTCCAAAATCGCTATGAATCATCCAAACGAATGATAAATTGATTCATTAACAAACATATTGTTTTTATAGTGAAAAAACGAATGATCATGTGACAACAACCAATGGAACGTCATCTCATGTAATAGCGGCTTCGAAAAACGAATGTACCAAATTTTAATTAATTTTACATTTCATAAAACTGGCGACCATTCATCATTACAATCATATGTTTATTATTTTTATTTTTTATTTTTTCGTTTGTAATTCTCATTTTTCTTTAAATTGTTTGTAATTTTTGATATTTTCTGCAAATAAAATCACGTTTTCATTCCGCTTCCATGTTTATAGTTTGTTTTTATTTATTTCTTTAAGTTTTTATTTTATAACAATTCAACCGAGTTCCAAATAAATTCTATGTATGAGATGTGCTTTGAGCGCATTATGCCGAGAGCAATAAAAAATCGAATAAAGTGATAGATACTTCAGTAGATAGATAGAGAATTAAGAAATATATATTCACTGATAAAGTGTGCGAATTTCAGGAGTATGCTTAACTTTGTAAATGGTCTGGAGCCTCAAAGTATGAATTCGGGCATTGAACATGCTGCATTGATGATATCCGAGGAGAAAACGCAGCACGATTCACGTAAGCTAAATTCACATAATTCGATGTAGAAAAAAAAATTAAATAAATTTATGAGTAAATTGTTTGCCTGAATGTTTGCCTGTCTATCGGTTCGGTTTGTCTGTTTGTGTTGTGTTGTGTATGAGCATTTTATTTATATTTTGTGTATGATGGGTTCCTCAACTGGACTTCAAACTTTCTATTTGATTCAGAGAAGTTTTTTCTTTCTCGAATTTGATCTGCAATGAAACTTTGATATCTGGTTTCAAGAATCCCAAGCGAATCTCGTTTATATATTCGTAATGATCATGATTCATAATAACTATATTTCCGTTATTAAGAATCAGTTTTTTTATATGAATTTATGTTTTGGGTATTTTTCCCTATTTTATTTGTATGAAGAGAGTTGCCTTAGAAGAATGTTTGATATCGAGCTGGTTTTGCATTGGCTGTGAGTGCAAAAGTTTTGCCAATATCGATTTTGTGTAGTCGTTTAATCGCCACAGAATCAGAGTCATTGAATATATTATTAGCAGAGATTGCATTGACCGATGGAAAACCACTTCGATTTGCTCAAATTTTCTTTTTAGAATGCATTGTTTCGAATTTAAGTCTTCTTGTTGATGACCTTGTTTTATTTGACATGAAATTTTATTATTATTATTATCACATGAGGTCAAATGCATGAATTGTTTGTGACTCTTTCGATAGTGGGAAGTGGGAAGTGTGTGTGTGCGTGTGTTAGCTATCTGTATTGTGCGTGATAATCTTTTTTTCCGTTTCCCCATTTATTTATATCTATCATTTTAATTGAATGATATTTATTATATTTTATGTCATTGACAAAAAAAAAAAAAAAAAAATCAAAATGAAAATGAAAATAAATTATGAACCAATGTATTTATTTATTAACTGACTCAAAATACATCCAATCATGAATATGATTCCAAACAAAAACAATAAAGTGTTTGGCACAACGGGATTCAATCCAGACGGTGAAATGGGCCCATATCCATTAGATGGCGAAATGGGACCATATCCACTATCCGACAATACAAATTTATTAGGTTCAAGTAGTTATGGTATGTCGTTGTATCGAAATTATGGTTCGAGCTATGGCACAAACTATGCATCAAATAACATTTATACGGGAAAATATAGCAATAAAAAGCAATCATATGCATCAATTGCATCAAATGCGGTCACAACATCCAACAATATAAATAATAATGGTAGTTATTGTCAATATAATGACACATATAATATGTGTAATCGATCAAATTGTGGAGTTGGTGGATCGACTACAAATACAAAATGCAACACACCTGTGCCAACGAGACGAAAACGTGAACGGGATAGCTTTCGAAGACACTCAGCTCATGGTCGTATGTCTTCATCACAAGGTACTCACACAATATTCAAACCGATATCGAATTGTCCAAAAATACACCAATGACGCACACAAACCATTATAATCACACACTTACAGCCGCCTACCCCCCCCCTCAACCACCCAAACACCCAAATATAAACATCACAACGACAACGTGCTTCTTTTTTCACTACAATTTAATACTCCTAATGAATTTTGTAAGATAAAAATACATTTTCACATCAAAATTTGCATATTTTGCATATTCGCATTAGAATCTACAACGGCATTAATCGTAATTTTGATAAATGATGCTTTATAAAGCCAAAGTCGAATTGAAAAATGATAAATATGTATTCAAAAAAAAAAAAACCAGATATCTAACATTTTATCCACTTTAACACACAAACACACACACATACACGGAAACGATGCTCTTATTCACCAGCATACATTTATCAACCACCAATCACCGATCAACTTGTAAAAGCACCACCACTTAATTACCTTATAAATAATATTAATAAATAATCATAAATCATAATGATAACAACAACAACAGGAACGCAATGGCATACAACCAGCTCATAAACCGATTTAAGGCCCACAAGCAATTCAATTGCGATGAAAATTCCACGAATATCTTCTTTTTTTTAATTTCTCATTTGAACAATATTCTGTTTGAATATCGAATCGAAAGTACCCGTGTAACATCAATTAAAACTGTTTATAGACAAAACAGATTTGGCATTTATTTTGCTATACACATACGTTCATCACACTTCTTCTTCTCCTTTTTTTTTCTTCTCCATAGAAAATAGAAATACATATAAGCTTTATACATATATGTGAGAAGGAGAAAAATAGGAAAAAAATCGGACGACGAAAAAAAATGAACCCACAATGAAATGTGCAAATGCAAACTTTAATTTTATACATTTTGAATCTTCATTCAAATTTAAATAAAATAAAAACTTTCAAATTTTTGCATTCTAAGCGACCAATTGGATGACCAATGAATGATCATTCATCAAAATTAATTATTATTTATCGATTGTATGTCTAATCGATGTTTATTTTTTATTTGTACGAAATAACATTTTGATTGAAATAACAACTGAGCTAGAAATACTCAGCTTGGAAATACGAATATGAAAACAAAGATTTAATTTTTTTTCTATTCTATACTGAGAGAAAGAAAAAAGAAAAAAACAAGACTTGACTCACTTCCAGATTTCAGGTATAAACTATCTGATACTTTTTTCGCATCTTCTCATATATTTCAATTTTATTTTGTTTTTCTTTTTAAATCTCTTCTTTGCTGAAACATTTGAATGAGAGGAGAAAATATTAAATTTAATAAACGAATAAAATTCTTTATCTATCATCATCGTGAATTGCATGTTTTGGTGTTCGATCTTTGAATTTGCATGATTTTTTTGAATGGCTTTATAAAAACGAAATATTTGTATCGTTTCGTTTTTGATAGCTTTGCATTAGACACAACTTCCAAATTCATTAATATATGAATTTGTTCCATATCCATATTGAATCATCAGTCAATATTTGGTTTTGTGTTTTGGCGAAATGAAAACGAAATACAACAATCTCACTTCATATTTGATTCAGATATTTGCCAATAATAAAATTATTATTTTCATTTGCATTTCGTTAATGTCGTTTCAAAAGGAACAAAATATCGACTGGTGCTTCGCTTTTCATTTTTGAGACCATTTATTTTTTATAGTATTTCGTTTTCGATTTCAATCGATGCAATTAATTTGATGGTTTGATTTTCATTTTGGAATGAATAGCTGCTTCCGAGCGTTGTTCCGACGGCAGAAATATGCAAATCAGTCGAACCGCTGTTTCTGTTCCTCATCACCTTCGTCAACATGTATGCCCGAACAACGGACCTTGACTGAAGGGTAAAGCCACAGCCAGCGCCATATCACCAACTTCATCGCAACCAATTTCACAAGAATCTATTTACAATTCAAATGCAGATGTCTTAACGGCATCAACAATCGCTGAACCATTTGCTACTGACAGCGGATGTGATAATAATCCAGCCGGTAATTTACTTATTCCGAAATAGATTTGAATTTATTTGAACATTGAATTTGTTTTTGTTTGCTAATTATTATTATTGCAGTTAATAATAGCCGTAGCTGTAGCCGATGCGGTAGTATAAACAGCACAAAAAGTGCAATCGTAATTACCAATTCGGAACACTTAGCTAATGGAAATGAATTTGAATATGTACATAAATCGTCGACACCGTCACTACGGCACAAACGTTGTGCCAGTAATTTAAGCGATGAAGATGAAGATGAAGAAGAAGAACATCGAAGTGAAATGGGTACGAAAAAAAAAACAAACTGATGTGAATTTATTTCATTTGTTCATTGAAAATTGATCGAAATCTTATATTTGGCTTCATTAGGATCCCGGCGATCAAGTGTAAGTCATTTAACACAAGATATGATTAGCAGCTGTGGCTCTTACACATCATTAAGTTTTCGCTCAACACCGACAACAAATAACAGTGGACACAAACATAGCCGACATTCATGGTAAGAAGAAGAAGATTTTAATTGTTAAACATGTGATTATGAGATAAAAATCGATTTTAAATTGGGTTTCAGTCACAATCATCATCGGCATCATAATCATGGGCAAAACAATGGTACATCACATCGAAAGCACCAAGTTTATTATCAAACGCATCACGCTTTATGTAAACGTGCCTCATCAAGTGGTACACATGTTCCAAATGAATCGGTTAGCCATACGAATCGAAGATTTTCACGTAATTCACATCGTCGAAAAAGTTCGAGCTCATCGATAAATGAATCATTTCGACGGCGAAAGCATATCGATCATGAAAGTATTAGTTTTCATGGATCGGGTTTGTCATTATTTGAGCCATTGCATGTTGATGTGAGTACACCAAGCACAAATACCGTCATATTAACACCATCAAAAATAACAATTGAGCATAGCAGCGATTATGAATGCAAAAATAAACAACAACAACAACAACAACAACAACAACAACAACAACAACATGCATCAAATGGACGACATCCAATACAAAATCGTAATGTTTATGATTCATCGCCGATACGATGGAGCTGTGGCCATAATCCAGATGATGTAAGCGTCACAAATGATCGTACTGATTTCATTGAAATAATATCCGAACCGGAAGAATTGTGCCGTTCACATTGCACACAAAACACAAGCACAGGCCATAATTTAAATTCAAAATCAAAATCAAAAACAAAATCGACATCCAAATATCGATTGAATAAATATTCATCAGCACACGGCAAAAAATCAGATTCAAATCAATATAATAATGATCATGATGATGATGTTGTCGTCGTCGGCACACATCCATATTCCGTATGGGAAACTGAATCAAATGCTGATATGAACAACGAACTTAGCACACCGCACACTATTATTTTTCATCATAAAAGCGATTTAGGTGATAATAATTGTTGCGATAATTATTGTGCACAAATTTATAATGATATGGATGATAGTTGTAATATCAGTTATAATAGCACAAATCCAAAACCAAATAATAGTAATAATATTGAATTGTTGTCGGATTATGATGGCGATATGTGTGCACTTCAACCATCAGCTGCACATTCATCCAAAATATATGCATTTAATAATCACCACTATAGCAATCCAAACGATGATTCAATACATTCCACTGCCAAATTACAAGACACCGATGAATTTAGTAATTTAACAAGCAATAAAAATTGTTGCAAATCAATGTCTTCATTGATTCAATTGAATATTTTAAATAATGCAATGCAACAGCCATCTTCATTATCCACCGCCACCACCATCACAACATCAGCCACTAATCAATTGGCCAATTTTCAGAAAAATAATATTTCACAATTCGATACAAATCGATTTATAGATTTATCATGGGATATTCGACGTTATTCTAAAATCACAAATTTTGAACAACAAAATGCATCAAATCTACTGCCAAACCATTTATCACGTATGTCAGTTGGTAATTTAATTGAATCGACACCAGCGCCAACATCATCATCATCATCATCAACCGGTGGTCATCTGAATGATGCAAATACAATTGCAACCACATCAACAGCAACAACTGTCCAATGGCCACAGAACCAAAATCTTGAATCAAATTATTTTTGTGATGGAAAATTTGGCCAACAATCGTCGTCATTTGGTGATGGTCATTTGAATTTTGTATTAAATTCACAACAACAACAACAACAACAACAAAGTCATCATCAAATAAATCACAATGCCGGACCATCGCAAATGGTCAATTCATTTGAATTAACTTCGAACGTTAGATCGAGTACCTCAATCGCATCAAATGCAACAATAACTACAATAATCAACGATACAACCGCATCACAAACTTCACACTCAAATATTCCAATTCACAACAATAATTTAGAATCAGCGGATTATAATAATGTTGCATCGATTCAACATGACCGTGATGAACGAATTGAAAATCATCAAACATCATTTCGATTGAATGGTTTACTGAAAATGCTAAGAAAACGTACGACACGAAAAAATTGTAGAAAATAATTTGAATCGAATTGACATATTATGTTGATATTGTTTTCGAACTCAAAACTGCTCAACACCTTTTATTACGAAGATTATTATTAAAATCATTTGATAATATTAATAATTATTTTATTATTTTTTTTTTTTTCACAACAACAAACAAACAAAAAGAAACAATTAAGATACTGTCGCCATTATGCCAAACCAAGGTTTCAATTCCCGTGATTGAATAACTCAGATTCACTGAAATGAGAATGAGAAATGAAATGGAAGTTGTGACAGCTGACCCGACCCATTTGATCGATGAATTCCAATTTGGCAAACCAATTGTAGAAATTTTATCTTTAATTCGATTCAAGACAACCGTAAAAAGAATATTTCTGAAACGCTTTCATTTTTCATAAAATATTCGGTTTGGTTTGAATAACATTTAAATAAATAATAACATTGTTGAATCAGCCATAAAATCCATCTACAAAAACAAATCAAATAAAATCGATTCAATTTAATTATTATTATTATAATAACGGAAGACTTCGGAAAAAAAAACGAGAGAACAAAAAACAAACAAACAAACCTTTGAATAACAGCTAAATTTTACCATTTAAAGATATATTCATCTTTCCATTTCCACACAAAACAATTAAAATGTGTAAATACGATTCTTAAATTAGGAATATGAAATCGTCAGCAATAAATAGAAAATGAAAATAAAAATCGAATCAATAAACGAGTGCATCCAGGAGTAATCTAATTTCATTGTTACTTTTCTGTGATTTGAAATAAAACACAAAATGCTCATTAGCAACACCTTCTATCCTTCGAATCGGTAAATCGTTTAGAAATTGAAACGCTTTAAATTAAATTAAAATAAATTAACTTAACATAATTCATTTTAATTTGTGCTCAAAACTATTTACTTAAAAATGTTACTCATGCAAGAGAATCCGAACGATATATCTATATATACAATATATATATACAATTAAAAGGAAAATAGTTTCAAAAGAAATTTGGAAAGAAAAAGTTATGGAACTCCTTCACCTAAAAATCATACATATGTCGGCCGTGGAAATGAAAAGTTCTTGTGTTGTTGAACATAGTGCAGTTTGTCTTTCTCATGAGATGAAACGAAGAACATTCGAAAATCAAATCAAATTCAGAGATTATTATAGATTTAGAGAAAATTGTGTTAGAAATTTTAGGTTATTGATGTGAATGTGTCGATTAAGTAAAGAGAACGTCGATTATATCAGGAGTACCGGCGCCGGTGTTATGATGATAATAATAATCGAACATATAAATAATAGATTGAAACCTTGTGCAATAGTTGATTAGAAATGAAATTAGAGTCATCAACATTCAAAATACAAAAGAAAATGATAATCTTTGAATGGCTAACGATAATTAAGAAATAAGGGGAAATCAACTAATGACTAAACAATAAAACGGTGAATTGCAGCGAGAAAACGGCGAGAGCGCTAAATTTCCATGTGGATTCTTATTCTTTTTCGTTTACTTAATTGAAACGGAACGGATCATTGTTTTTTTTTTCATCGTTTTCGCCGATTTCGATGAATTCCACATTTAAAGAAATCCCCCAAAAAATATTCATTGATTGCAATGAACACCTTAAAAATCAATATCAAAAAAAAAAGAAAAAAAAGAGAGAATAGAATAATAAATAATAATAAATAATTATCAAAATATTCACGAAAATACAAATCCCTTTGTATTATGATTGATTATTTGTTAATATTATTCCTTTCGTCATGAATCCGTTTATGATGCGCAATCATTCATTGTTAATTCGATAGTATTGATTTATTTCCTCTTTTTATTTTCTCCTTTTATTCGGAGAAGAAACCGGAAGCCACTATTCACTGACACTATTTATGTGGGCATAATGCAAAATATGCACAATTATACAGGCAAATTGAATTAAATCAAAACAAAACAAAACCAAAAAAAGAAAAAAAACTAGGGCACTTATTCCACATTCCACGGTAAATGATATAATAATAATAATATTCACACTTAACCACGCTCAGACTTTTGACGTAGGAAATTCCCCATCAAGAATAGTCAGCGATAAAAGCTGTTTACAGAAAGAAAGAAAAACGAAGGAGAGAATAAAAAACAACACTCACATATTGAAACGATGAGATAATCGTATCAAACGATTCATTATTCAATCATATTTTTCTTTTCTCTCCTTCTGATGAGATATTATATTGATGCATGATATTTACTTTGGCCAAAATGAATTATAATGAAAAGTTAAAATGTAAATTCTAAATATTTAAACCGAGAAAAAAGTACTTTTTAGCCATCGACCGGAAGAAGGGCATTAATAATTAATATATAGTTTAATTAGACAATTAGATTATTTCCTGATTATGTTTTCGTTTTGATTATAATCTTTTTGAATTTTGTTTTTGTTTAACCAGTTTACCAATTTTTCGCATCAAAGATAAAAGATTAAGCACAATTCTTTTTGAATCCACATTTTTGTCACTTGCAAGCAAGAATGAAGCAAAATTTATTGCAATTCTGCAGTTCGGTTACTGCGTCGAATAGGCTGAAATCTGATATAGTTGGATTTATTAGCAGATATAAATTGTTAATTCGAAAAAAAAATGAAGAAAAGATCGATAAATTGTCTCGAATATACAACGTGTAGCTATCAAATTTATACTTTATACATGTGCACACAATAAATTGAGCAACCAAAAACTTTTAACAAGTCTTATATTTATTGGGTTTGCATTTCCAGATTCAAAATCCAGATGCTTAGGCTGGAATTGCCGAGATATCAGTTGAAATTTCTGATATTGATTTATATTCAAATTTTTTGTTATTGGTTAACTTGAGGTTCATTCTTAAAAATTTCGAAAGCAGTCCAATCTATTATTAAGACACAAACATTTTAGAGTCACAGTTTGTATCTGTTTGGTTATTAAACTGGAAAATATCATTGAAATAGTAGAATAACCGAAACAAATAGTTTGCTCAAATCCGTGTGCACAAAATGATTTATAAACGTTCAACAAGTGAAAAATATTCTAAAATTTATTTAATAGATTCATTATATTATGAATTATAATTATTATTGTGATTTTAGTGAAATATAAAAGAAAAAAAAAAATGCCATGTTATTTTTTGTGAAGGTGAAATTTCGTTTAAAGTTTGTTGACTTTTTTTTCGTATATATTGAAAACTTTCAATAGCCTAAATCTATCACTAACACATAATAATATAATGGAATAAATGCGACTTTGGAACTCAAATTATGTTTTCAAACCAAAGGTCACACACACACATACACAAACTCGCTCACATTGTAAATATTTATAAAGCAAATAATATTGATGAAATTGGAGCAATTATTAGGACAAATTGTTTTTCAGCTAAAAAGATTAAATTATAATTATTATAGGAAATAAGTTAAAATAGAATAAGATTTTTAGTTGTTCATGAGCAAATGTTTTCAATTTTTGATCAAAAACATACGACACTTTTTTCGGACAAAAAAAAAAATTAAAATCAGAACTCTTGAAAACCGGTTTAACAGAGGAAATAATGATAAGGCAAATGAATTGTAAGCAAACCATTTCGTTTTGGTTTTAAATTGCAAAATTTGGCCGACCCAGAACCACTCAAAACATGAACACATATAGTCGAGTGAAGACGAAATTAAGTCAAACCATTGGAACTTGTTCATTTGTAAGATAGCAAAATAATAATAATAATAATAATAATAATAATAATAATATTTATAATAATAATAATAATAATAATAATAAAACCGTTCGCCACACAAATGGAGACTATAACGATTTGTAGAGCCTATGCATTAATGGAAAATAGAAAATTGGATTGGTGTCAAAAGAAAAAAAAAAAAGGATTTTTAATAATCAAAGATGGAATTTGTTTGAACACCTAAAAAGAAGAAAATGCGCTGCCCAAAAGATAACCACGATTAATTGTTACACTTAATATACATGAGCTACATATATAGTATAACAAAGAAAATTATTATAATGACGAAAACATTGAAATAATGAGAAAAAAACCTACACCCAAACTCTGGACACAAACACACAATGACACCTACAAAGATAAACATTATTTAAACGAAAAAAAAAAAAATTAAATCTGATATCGCGAACTTTCGACTGTTTCAGTGATTTCAGTTCAGTCACAACCGAACTGACAATGACCGTGCCAGATGTCAGAAGTCAAAAATTGCAAACAAAATTGATCATTTTCATAAACGAAAATCTCGTTGATATCGTCATTTATTCTAAACTAGAAAGCTTTGAACACAATCGTCCCTACAACCTCCTTAAAATCGTCTTTAAATCGGATTATATAATTCGGTTTATACGTCTGATTTATGCTACTATCCTTCCGTTCTTGTTGACACAGTCCACAAAAATCCGAAGGCCTCGAACTGTGCATAGTTCATAGTTAAATTTAACTAAATAAGAACACTTTTTTTTTAATCGATTTGAATAAAGCCAAAAATCTATCTTCAGCGTCTGGCGAATCGTCGTCGTTGTACAACTCTTTGAGTTGTTCGCAAATAGTTCCGTGGCAATGGACGGCCAGCAATTGAAGCTTTGCTCCGTTACACGAATATTTCAGCAAAAATCCGGTACTGTACCGAAAAAAATCGGTACAGTTGGTCACGTAAATCATGACCATTCGTTCATGGTAATTATGCAATGGTATGACTTTAAACGATTTGACCATTCGTTCCGGATGAGTATCGTTGTAGTGGTGCACATACAATTGCATTTTGATGAAATATTTTGCAAATTGGTAGAAATTTCGGGTATCCAACGAACCACTCAAAAATCCACGACCAACATCTTCATCATCGATTAAAATGTCCCAAATAAATTCATCAATAATTGTTCGAACAGGGCTTCGATCATTTGGCTCGTATCGAGTGAAATAGAAGAACCAATCAACGGCACGATTAATAATCAATTTGTTCAAAACAATTCGTGGCCAAATCCGTCCAATGCTATACAGAACAGCTTTACAAAACTTGCGAAACATTTGTTTGGCCCGCACTTTGATGCTAATCGCCTAATTTGTCTTGTACATTTTCATTGCATGTTGCAGTACGTTGGTATTGGTATTGGGCTGGTAGGGGGTCAGTCTCCGAGAGGAGTTAGACCGTTGCGAAGGTTACACCTATTGCAAAACGACCCTAAAGGATTTTTTGGGGAGTTCAGTAGTGACACTTCCTTAAGAATTCCGTCCTGTTTGCTGTGCCCCCTTACAGGAGTGGGCAGGGAGCCGGAGCTCAACCTACCTGTGCGCTTCAAGAAGGAGCAAATGCTACTCAGGTCCTGCTCGATTACCTCTTGAGGCTGAAAGGGTGATTTACCGAGAGTTTGTATTCTTGCAGTTTCCCATGCGGGACACTTGCAGATGAGATGCTCAGCAGTTTCCTCACCCATATTGCATCTATCGCATAGGGGGTCATCCCTTAGACCGATGCGGCATTTGTAAGCATTTACGAGCGTGGTATGACCCGTTAAAATGCCTACTAATAAATGTATGTCTGCTTTCTTATGCGAAAGCAGATTCTTTGTGAAGCTGGCGGAGGGCTTCGCGAGGAACTTCCTCGCGTGCGCGCCAGTAGGGCTCAACCGCCAAGAGCTCACTATTTTGCTCCTTTGCCACTCATACCTCATCAACTTGAGATTGACGTTTGGTATGACCGGATAGGGGCCGATTAGTAGGTCGTGCTCTTGTAGCGCTGCTGTAGCCTGTTGTTTAGCGACTGCGGCATTCTCCGAAGAATTGGTAGCCGATAACCAGTACAGTGTTACACCTCTGGTTTCCGCTAGCTCATTCATACAGGAGATGCATTCAGTGGCTAGCTGAGATCTGACCTTGTGCTGATTTACTGCCGTTAAGGCTGAAATTTGGTCAAGGTATAAGATCAGGGGTAACGTCATTCTTTCGGCGCTTAGCACTTCTTGGCAGCACCGTAGCAGCGACGCTAGGCCGGCTAATTTCGGACTTAAATTCTGTAATAAAAAGCACATTCGTTGCAGTGCGTTGTCACAATGTAATGCATCGGGCAGAAGAATTGGTGGATTTACATCTGTCAGCCATTGCATGAAGTCTGCATCACGTTCTGGATTTCTTGTATTCGATTTTACAGTAAAAAAAACCGGTTTGAACATAAAATCTTCCACCCGTCGATCGAATTCATCGCGAATTGTACTTGGATCTTCGGATAAAATAATTTGCATTGATCGTTTATGCAAATAATGTGATGCGAGGAATTGAATATCAGAGATATTTTCCGTCATTTGATCGATTTGATTAATTAAGTCCTCGTTGTTTAAAATGCTCCTCAATTTTCTCTTAATCACAAACTGTCGCATCTTGACCGGGGAAATACACAACTGTTCACTTCAAAATCGATGCAAAAATGAACTTAAGCAATGGTCTATTGTTTCGGGAAAATTCGAATATACTTCTGAATCTGATGGTGTTTAAAAGCCGAATGATTTCCAAATCTTCAAAACCGATTGGTGTAAGGTGTTGAGAAATGCATCAATCCGATTACGCATTCATATTCATCGACATTTCAATGCGTTTGAACCGTTAGAAAAAAATTCGTCATTCTTTGCTATCGATTGATTGCGATAGCCAAAGAGGAATGCAAATTGGGAATTATTATTGAATTCGATACGATATGCGATTTGTCATGTATGTGTGTAACAGTACGGTTGAACGCAAGGTCAGTTACCTAGAACGAACGGCACATGATAAATCATTCTCATAAGAAACGGTTACATTTGCATGATTTATCATACGTATTTTGCAAACAGATCGATCGCCGTATTTATTTAAATTTAATATCATCGATGGTGATATCCCAGACTATAATCCACCGCAATGAAGCAAATGATAAATGGGATTGCAATGTATTAATTTCACAACATTTTTAATCTAAATTCTTGTGGTGACAATTTTCGATGCTCTTTGTATTTAGTCAATAATGCATGGAAATATTACTCATTGTTGCCGTGAAAATTATAGGAGAAAAATCAGATTGTGCACATGCACTCCAACGGTTTGAACAAACCAAAAATATAATTTTTTTTTTTTTCATAAAATGTGATCTAGTGGTCATTGAAGCACATACACAGAGAAAATGACAGCTCTAAATGTTACAGTATTTGTATGTAAATCTGCGATTCACAATTTTTGGTGGTAAACTTTACTACGAGTATACAGACGTACGCATTATAATATGCACGTAAGACCGCAATACTAATGCATAAACGCTTGCGTATGCATGTATTTTAGTGGTAAAATTTACCGCCAAATATTGTGAATCACAGATTTACATACAAATACTGTAACATTTAGAGCTGTCATTTTCTCTGTGTATACACAGCAAAAGACGAAACAGATAAAAAAAAACACACAGATGGACGCTCAATGGGAAAGAATTCTACATACACACATATACGTTCGTTTCTGTTCAGCGCCGTTAAAGCGTGTGTTTTGTTTTTTCTCCGTTTCGTCTTTTGAGCCGTGTACGTGTGAATATTCTTTATATGTATCGTACCAAGGATTACATGTTGCTCTTCAACCTGATTTCACCTTTGAATATTTAACCGATTTTTATAAAAAATACATTCTGCACATCTACTCGTTAGAACGTTTCCAGTGGTGTATATTTTATAAAAATTGATTAAATATCCAACTCAAAAAAGGGAGGGACAGCTCTGTGTTAGCGTATTAATATATACGATGTAAATATGAAACATAAATTTTGAATCGAAAAGCTTCGAATGAATATTTGCCATTATTCAAAATCCATTAACAAAAAACCGTTGAATGTTCCGCAGAGTATTGGAGAAGTTTTTCGATTACAGAAGATCGTTCGTTTCAATTTATTCGGAAACAAAAACTTATCACTGAAGCCTACATCACATCTCAAATGATGTTCGTTTAACATTCAACATTGACCGCGAAACATTCTCCAGTCGCATGCCAGTGATTCACAATATATTTAATCCGAATGATAATGACACAATGAATCTATTCAAAATTCAAAAGAAATATGATTCTATGCATCGAGCAAAAAAGAACAGATTGGATGTGATTTACGATTTACTAGAAAAAGATTTCATCTTCCATTCAATCCAATTAAGTGAAAAATGGGAAATTTCAGATGAATTTATTCAAACATTTGAAGAAAAATTTAATTTAATCGTTTGATAGGGCAATAATAATAGCTGTCAGCAGAAAAGGACATTTTCATTTGTTTTTTTCTCGATAAATGCAATGGCCGTTGGAAAAAAAAATTGAAGAAAATGTGAACATTGTGTATTCGCATACTCGATTTAATAAGGGTTGGTCCTCAAAAATTCATATGAATCGGTATGAGAAACGAGATAAAGACATGAATCTCCGTCACAAGGCAAAAAACCAGAAGAAGAAAGATTTTCTATACTTCAGCGGCGTTAATACACGACAGAATGAATATAAAAAATAAAAACTAATAAAGGAGCAGCGTCTACATTTGAGTGCCATATCGTGATCAATGTAATTTCTATTTAAATTTCTTACGATGTATTTTACAAGGCTTTTCTCTTCTCTTGAAGTCATGGCTCATTTTATTTTCAATTTGCGTATATTCACTTGTTCAAGCAGATAATTCTCGCAACTGTCGTATTCATTCGATGAATTTCGTTCGATGTAAATAGTCACACGCATAAAAAACAACAACTAAAACAACAAAAACACATTTCAAAATTAAATCGAATCGAATATTTGTGGTTATTTTTTTTTTTTAAATAATAATTAGATTGCAAAACCACCAACACAGCAAAATGGAGCACTGAGAGAGCTGAGGGAATAGCTATTCTATAATAATAAGTCAATTCAGACAACAACAAAATGCGCCCAATACTCAATACTTAATAGAAATTCTATATGTAATGCATAAAATGTGTATATGAAATGAAAATAAAAATTCCGTCTCTATTCTTTCGCTCTTGTTTGCTCAGAAAATAAAATCCAACCCATAAAACCGACAAATACAAACACTATCAGTGTTATATCAATGAAAGAGAATAAACGAATCAAATACATTTTTTCAAATTCGAACAACTCGAACACATTACATCAACAACAAACAGAATAAAAACTAAAACCGGACGAAGTAAAAGAAACAGATAAAGAAGAAATGGACTCATTCGATCTACAATATAGTAAATGAATTTTGATCAACAAAAAAACAAAAGTGTGTATTTTTGCTTTTCTTATTTTCAGATTGATTATACCCCTCATCGAACAAAGCATAGTACAAAGCTTTGAGGTAGGTAAAGAATAAAACTGAAAAATATTTATAATTGAATAATGCGTATTTGCATATTGTACAAATATGACAATTGAAATGAACCTTTACACCTAAATTTCATTCAATAATGATAACTTTATTCGTCAATTACATTCAGTTTGAAATGGTTTGCAGTTTGCATTCGAAACATTCAAACATAATAATATGTATGTACATATTATATGTGATAGGTGATCAGACCACGAGTGTTTTCAGAATCTATGACCTTGTACTTGATTATGCGTTTAATCGAATTAAATGGTGTGTACACAAAATTATTTATTCTTAAAGTGATGAATATCAGCCTTGAAGGCGGCCATCCGACAATATACAAATAAGTATAAAAAAAATGGCCATGATATAAGCCAACAGTCCGCAAAAAAACTCGAAAAAAAGTTTGAAAAAAAAAGATTTAAAATACCAAATTCCTTCCTTATTCACTTAACATTCATGATAAATATTATTTCAGCATTTTCAAAATTATTTTAATGAAGTGTATTTTTGTGTTTATGAAGAAATTCATTCCAAAATTGAATATAAGCGGCGTGTGGATTTTGTCCAGCGACTGGACCATCATTTGTCAAATCGACAAAATTGATATTATTCGTTTCAGTAACCGGTTTTATTTCGATTGGATCGTTATCTGGCGTTGGATTGCTGAAAAACAGTTATTCAATTCGATAACATACACAATATGGAGCAGAAATTCATAGTTTATTACCCATATTTAACGAAATTAGTGAAAAATTTCACTAATTTTTTTGACATTTGACCTTCTGGTGTATTAAGCTGAAAATCATCATAGGCTGAATTATCCGGTATTATAACATCCATTTTGAATAGATAAAACATGTCCTCAATGTGCGTTGCACCTGAAAGTCCGAGTGTTGATGCATTTGCAACTTTTCGTAGCCCATTCAGTTCCAATTCGACGGAAAATCTACCAAATGAAAACGTCCGTGTTTCGTTCTTTAACATTTGCAACAAAAATTGTTTTTGATGTTTGAAGTTTTGAAGATTAAACTCACTGATAATAATATGTTTTTCCATCGGATCGTTTGGCCTGAGCCTTTACAGACTTATCAATTCCATAAATGAAGAATACATCCGACAGCAATTTTACAAATTCTTTCAACGAATTTTCATCGATTGGCCGATCGCCAAAATAAAATGCCCGAACATCTTTTATCATTTCATCATATTCCTTCGAAAAGTATGAATAGTTGAGATTGTTAAGCGGCAATTGAACCTCAAATCGCTCTTCAAATGTTTTTAAGCCATCTGGATTGTTGATATCAGTTGGTGCAAGTATAATCGATTCCTATGGAATGAAAAAAAAAAATAGAAATATTTCCGCTATTAAACACTGATTTTCCAAAATTGAAAGAGTGTTTATTTTTTTTATTTCATTACAGCTGAAGTGTAACCAAATAAAGCATCGACATCCGTCTTATCCTCAAGATATTGTTCAATTGATCGAGTCACTAGACCTCCATCGCCTGTATTGTCTGTTGTGAATTAAAATGATCAGTTGTTCGCGGTAAAAAAAGTAGTGTTGCAAGTTAAAATTGATAGAATCATACTTTCGATAACTGGTGCCCAAAGCAAGTCAATCTCCTTTATACTTTTACCGCTTTCATAGACCGGAGCGAATGTTTTCTCACCAAAATGATTGCCATTTACTTTTTTGAGATATTCAATAATCTCATCCAAACTGATATCATCCGGGCGCTTTTGCTTCTCTTCTCCAACCAATGCCCGGAGATATTCGGTATGATTTTTTCTCGTTAATGCCCATGGATTTAACATTGAACCGCTGCTTGCTATAAATCTTCGATATAAACCACGGGTTGATGGAACCAATGTTAGAAGATGCGTTGCTGATGCGCCAGCACTTTGACCAAATATTGTGATTCGGTTTTTGTCACCTGCGCAAACAAACAAAATTGTGACGAATTATTTTATTTTGGATATTCAATTTTTTATTTTTCGATATTTTTTTGTTATTATTACCACTGAAGAACTCAATGTTTTCATTGACCCATTGTAATGCCAATATTTGATCTTTTAGACCCATATTTCCAGAGTATTCAGGTGTATCTAATGCCAAAAAACCAAATGGGCCCAATCGATAGTTGATTGTGACCAAAACTATATCTTCATTCAGCAACAGTTCTGGGCCATGCCATGAACTTCCACCTGCAATGAGCAGAATTTTTCTTATCATTCGAAAGAACCTTCAATTCTTAGGTATTTTACATTTGGGCTCTTGAAATTATCGACTGTTTAACATTATTTACAGTTTATGAATTTATCGTTCAATTGAATTTATGAAATAAATAGACAATTTTACCGACCACTCATATAACCGCCTCCATGGATAAAGAAAATGACTGCCATTTTTTCATCTGATGTTAATTCTAAAATCAAACATATTAATGGTTAGAAATCGACCTCGATTATATCGATGATTACATTACTTGGAGTGTAAACATTTAGGAATAGACAATTTTCTTCGCCCCAAAATTGTGAAAAATTGAATGTTGTCTGTAGACAGTTTGAACCATAGTCACTAGCGTCACGAATACCCGTCCATGATTCAATTGGTTCTGGTGACTATCCCAGTAGCAAATAATAATAATTATCAAAAACTCATTTATATTGTGACACATATTATTATTTATTATCACGAGAATGTTGTTTACTCTGAACCAAAAAAAAATTTTTTTTTTTTTTTGCTTCCCATTTATTGATTGTTTGTTATTAATGGAGAGCAGTGACATACTTACTCGAAATCTCAACGGTCCTATTGGTGGTTTTGCATATGGTATACCTCGAAATGAGAGAAATTTCCTTTGATCCAGCAATGTTGTTGCAATTGTTCCACGTAAATCGCCATTCTTTGTTCTTACAATTGGCAGATAGGAGTCAGTCAAGCTACTGGGCGCACAATAAACGATAGTTATTGTTTCGAATAGAATAAATAGAACCAATTTGAACGATAACATGTTTAGCACAGCCAACGTTCCAACGTAATCTAAATCAATTTATAAAAATTAAATTTGCTTTATCTCCCGAAATTGGAAGAGAAAAGTGTACGGAGATCAACTACGATCACAATGATAATGTCTCAACTGTTAGCTGTTAGCATACATATGCCATGAATTATGAATTATGAATAACTAAGTATTTCAAAATATATATTCAATACGAGAACTTGCTTTCAATTGATAATAATGACTGTGTTGTGTGCAGTCAAAGATTGAATAAAATCTCTTCAAACAAAATCAATCAAATCGTCTGTCTGTTAACGGCCGTCCAGTAAACCGTTCACCGTACGAATGACAAAAAGACTCCGACAATAACATGAAAGGAATTATCTGCGATTAATTTGTGGAATATTCATTTTATTATTGATATGTTGATTGCGCGTCATTTTTCCGTTGAGTCCATTCCTTTGAATCAATGATCTGAGCGAAGTTCATTTCAACCCGTTTTTGATGTTGATTAACGTAACCGTAGGAGTTTTTTGTGCGTTTAAAATGCACTCAATGACACATTTATTTTCGTTTTTTCTTTCGTTAGTCAAAATGAATCAGCGATTGACGATTCCCCAAATTCATGCAGCCAAAATCAACGTCATTCGAATTTCAACGCACAAATAGCTTAAGCGGCTCTGCAATTCGAAACATATTTTTGAATCTGAATGAAATGTTCCATGCAGTCAGTCACCGACCTAAAAATACAAATATCCATCCATTCGATATTGAGTTTTTTCCAAATGTGTACCGTTCTCCACACATCAATGACATGATTGGGCAGATTGCCATCGGTGAACGAATTCTCTATGGGAGATGATGTAATATTTAAATCCATGTTGCAGGTTTTTTTTTTAGATTGTTGATTCATGAATCGGAACTGTCTTCACAACCGCACCCAATCATTTCAACATTTTCCGTTTATATCAAACGAAATTTTTATTTTCGTAATTAATTTTCTTTTTTCTGATCTGACAAATGATGAATAGAGAAGGCATAATGGTTGCTTTTTAAAATGAAAATGAATCAATTTTATTTCGATTTTACAGTCTTAATGCGAAAGAATTTCCAATTTTCATTTTATTGTCATGTTCATCTATATAAAAAATAAAATCTCAATACATTAAACATGAATTGATCGTTGCTTGAACGATCGTTTTGACTTTGATTACATTTGATTGATAAGTAATTGATGTCAAAAACAAAATGAATATCCAATGAAAACGATAAGGGTTTTTGGTTTGTTGTTTGTAGCTTGTTGAGAAGTTGATGGCAATGA
>GL501517.1:10581949-10622047 GCA_000149185.1 Mayetiola destructor
GTGTGTGTGTGTGTGAGAGAGAGAGAGAGAGAGAGAGAGAGAGTTGAGAAAATTGAAATTTGACATTCAACATGTTATCATTACGTTGCTTCCACAAGTGTCGAAATATTCAGTGGTTTCGTGATTTTTTTACGCCTTCATCCATCAATAGGTTCTACTTCACCTCGACACTTTTGATTGTACTTCCCATTAAATAAATACAATATATTGAATTTTGATTCTCGTTAATGGGAATGAGGCGCTCCTATTTCGTCATTCAACTATGTGCTTTTTTCATTCCGGTTGATTTTACGCTACGGAAAAATTCTTCATTTCCTACAAGTTTCTAAAAAATGTCATTCGGAAAATGTCTCCTTTCGAAGAAAAAAAAAAATGAATAAGTAACGGACAAATCGAAATGAATACCGAGTTTCTGCCACTCTCACCGTTTTCTGTCACCAACAGACATGATGAATATAATTAAGATGAATGAAGCCAAAAAGAAATTTTCTATAAAACACACGAAAAGAATATATAGAAAATATTAAATTCATTTAGCAAACAGGCACGAGTGGGATTGTATATATAAATATATATTATTAAACGTTTATGTTTCAAAAAAAAAAAAAAATCTTCCTTTTACTCAGTATTCAGCTTCCGATATTGCTAATCCTATATTCGATGAAGGAAGACACACACAGACACACCAGAAAAAAAGAAAGAATCATCATCAAAATTGCGAAATACAATTGTAAAAGTCCTGTTTTTCAACAGTCAATGCAATATCTAATCGTTTTCCGTTTTTCTTTAGGTCGTTCTACTTTTTATTATATTCACTCGATTTTATTTTTAGATGGAATGAACGGAGAAAAAAAAACGAATCTTTTTTGATTCCAACCAAATTGGTGGAATCCACGCACCGAATCGAATTTGAACGAAAAGAAAATATGTGAGAAATCTATCTATGATCTGTTTAGCGCTAGTTGAATAAAATACTTAATTTTTTTGCTCCTTCTTCTTCTTCTCCTACTTCTTTTCATTTTCTCTTTTCGTTTGGAATGTGATTACGAAAATATTTTCTTCTCTAACCCGAATACATATGACATTTGTGTAGCGATTCTAAAGATTTCCCATTGAAATGATTTCCAATTTAAAACAATAATTCTTTTTGTTTTGAGTTGAAAATAATTATCATAGGAAATCTTTATAATCGCTACACTGTTTACAGAATGTCGTTCACAGAATGTAGCGTTCTGGATAACTTTAATATAATATAAAATCTATACCAAGTGTTTCTCCATTAAAAATCATCATCTTGAAGGCAAATATCATTCTTATTCATAAGACATACTAGAGGAAAAAACAATTATTTCAGTTCAACGCCAATGTTTTTTTTTTTTTTTCATCCATTTCAGATAATAATAATTATTGAAAAATATATGTATAAGGCACGCAAGTTTTGTTTTTGTTTTGTTTTTTTTGTTTGTTTGTTTTTTTTTTAAATGCAATATTTTACTCTCTTTTTCTGCAACACACCGTCTCCCCCCATCTTTTAACCGACCGATACTTCTGATTTATAATTGTGTTGTGATGACGGATTTTCGTATGGGCACTTTTGGTTTACTACTTGCTGTTAGGACATCAGATGATACAAGCCACGGTGATACCGATTCGACAACATCAATTCTTTGCATTCCATTACTATTCTGATCATTTTGTTGTTCATTCTGTTTAATTGGATGAAAAAGGGAAGAGGGGAAAAAGTCAATATTAATATAAATTTGCATTTGACCATACCGATACTGAAATTAAAAGCCCACTGAACAAAAAGTTTCACACACAAAAATTATGAGCGAAATAAACTTTGATTAAGTCAACGAAACAAATATATTTATTTACGAATGAAAATGAAATTGAAAAGAAATAAAAAATATTCCGACGATGAAATAAATGGTGAAACAAAAAAATTACCTCAATATTTTTCTTATTTCTATTCCGTTCATCGAACAATGAATCCATGACATGAACGCTATTATTGTTTTTATAATTATTAAATGCATCGGTGATATTGAGTCTAATTCGATCACCATCATTTCGATTATTTTCATTATCGGATTCATCGATGGCTCCCGTAAACGGGTTCGTAGCATTCACTTTTTGTGAAGAATCGATTTTTGTAATCGTTGCTATAATTGTGCCATTGTTGTCTTTGTTGCTGCAATTTAAAATGCTATCAATAGTTTTAGTATTATTGTTCATTGATGAGGCCATTTCATTGTCAACAATTGCTGTTGCTAGCGATACATGGAATGGATTTGTTGTGTTTGTATTTAAAAATGGATTTGTCGATATTTTTGCGGTAATTGTAGTTGTTGTTGTTGGTGTGGCTAATGATGACGGTGTTGTCACTTTATTGGATTCATTTGCTCTAAATTCCGCATTAAATATATTCAATGATGGTACGCTTATTTTTTCCATTGTACCACGCTTTTCTGAAAAATGTGTCACGGTCACTGTGTCATTTGTGGCCGATGGTGTTGTTGCTGGTGTTGCTGGTGTTGCTGTTATTGATTTTCCATTTTGTGTTATCGTACTATTATCTATATCGTGCAAAAGATCCAATGGAAACATTGTTGATATATCAGACGTTTGAAGATTTGTAGCGTTTGCAGAAGTTGGTGGTGATGGAAATAATCTTGTGATCGGTGTTGTTGGAGTGTGACCAGTATTTGTATTTTTATTTGAATTTGTTGATCCAGTTAAGTTTAGGGTTAATTTGTCACCCCCCTTTGTTTTGTTTGATTGTTTGTCGCGTTTTTTTTTTTTTTTTGATATTCATGGACGAAAGTGTTACAGAGATAATGAGTACACACGATGCGATGTGTGAAATGATTATAATAAGCAAACACAAAATAATGGCACACAACCATATACATATGGGAAAAATGAGAAAAGAAAAAACAAAAACAAAATAACAAATTAACAAAAATAATGAGAAAGAATACAAATTAAAACAAACAAATTAGCGGAATATGTTGTCACAAATGAAAGCAATATCGGTTGCAATTGGCTAAAGCTGCAATTTTGTGATATTTGGATGTGAATGAACTTACCACTGAAACAAATGTAGCCGCACCAAGAGACTCATCACCATTGAGCAACGAATTTGTGTTATGGGCATTTGTGTTGTTTGCCGATCTAACGAAAAGTTGATTTGTTAGTTTGGTTGGTGTTGAAGTAGCCTCTTCCTCTGCACGAGCTGAAATGATCAATGATCGACGATAAAATTAAATTGGGGTTTTTTCATCATTCAATTTCAGATATTGATAGTCGAACACAATCGCATACCTTTGAGAATATTGCATTTTATTTGACTCGGCGGCAATGGTGTCCCACCGATCGTTGCTAATTTCGATTGGTTGTTCGGCTTATCAGCGGCAGTTAGTTTCTTTAATGTATCCGTATTATTATCCAAGTCGGAAGTTTTATTGATTGTTACGCTGCTTTTAAAGAAAGGAAAATAATGTTGTTGTTGTTGTTGTTGTTTTTTTTTCATTTTCTGCATTCAATATATTGAAATGTGTTCTCTTATCTTACCGTATGCTATTAACATCGTTCAACGATTCCTGCATATTGGCGACTGTATTATTTGGATCTTTGGATATTGTTTTCAAAAGACTGTCAAGATTCTCATTGCCAGTTGTTGCTGTTGAACTACCACTCTTTGCACTAAATGATGAGCAAATTGATGCTTTTCCAAAGGAACTGTATGCAATTTTATTGAATGGTTCATCAACCACTTTGGCACTCTTTGATGTTGATGGCCCAGCATCCATTCTATTATGTAACAAGAATATTAATTAACATTTCTGCTGAATCAATATCAATTCAATATTCAATCACAATTAACGATATACATACTTTTCATTGACTTTGCCGAACGATCCATCATTCGAGGAGATCGATTTATTGGAGCAACGACTTGCCGATTGTGGAAATGATTTTTCGGAACCATTTGAAACGACTAAATGGTTTTGAATGGTTGTTTGTACTGATGATGAGGATGGTGACACAGATGTGCTATCTTCAGCTGTTGCACCGCTATCCTTGGTATTTGTTGCAGCCGATGCATCACTTTCGGTTCGTTGAACATTTCGTTGACGTTCACGTAGTACATGCGATTGCCGGCGAGCAAATCGCTGTGATGGTCGCCGCTCAAATTGAACTGTTCGTCGTGCTCGACTTTGAACAGTTGTTTGAAATTCGGTTTTACCGGAATAACGGAATCGAGATCCCATGCGGAAGAAATTTTGACGGCTTGACGGTCCTTTTGCCGGTGTTCGTAAACGGAAAAAAGCATGATGTTCTATCGCACATTTCCATAGATGTTTACATGCTTTTTCATTGTAAAGCCTGGAAAAAAATAATCCATTCGATTATTTTCAATCTGTTGTTCGAACGAATCAGGCCGGTTCATTTCATGCCTGTCTTACATACCGAAAAACAAATAAATGCTCCTGCTTGCTACCTTCATCATCATCTTCGACCACAATTAAAGTTAATTTTTTCTTCTTGAAATCGAGTTTACTAATTTTTTGCCAAATAAATAATCCAATCTTTTGTGTTGACTCAAATACCAGAATACCGGTCGGTGTCAATCCCAGATGATATTCGCAACCATCTTTCCCCTGCAATTTCGATGTTATATGAAACAAGATTGAATAAAATATTTTGAAATAAATTTACCATGACGGTGTGCATGTCAACACCGTACAGATCGAGCGTTTTAGCCATATTCAAAAACGCAGTCTCTGCTTCGGCGGGCGTCAATCCATGACACTTTTTGTATTCGTCCAAAATCATGAGCTCCAAATCTTCAGTTTGATTGTTTACGAATCGAAACTCAGATATAAATGCCACCGTATGAATAGTTTCATCATAGTCACCCAATTCGGCTGAAACAAGATTAGAATTTATCAATTATATTTGATCGGTCGAATGCACAATGCACAGCTTATGATTCACTCACATTGTAGAGCCAATGCACATAGTTCACTGCATTTTTGTTCTGGACATTCCAATCGGCCGTCCAGCAAATCTTGTTTCAATTGCAAAAAGAATTGATATCGCGTCAACTCTTCACGCAATGTGTTCGGTTCAGATGAATAAAATTTCACCTTCAAGTGTAATGTGTACGGTGGTCCAACTGAAACAAAGAAGAATGGAAAAACGCCATTTTAATTCTCATAGATCGACAATTTTACATTTTGAATCGCGCATTTATTCATTAATAAGACTTACTTTTGACTTGTTTCTTTATCGCCTTTGTTGGATCTAGCCAATGTTTGACATGATTTGCATCAGTGAATTGTAAGCCAAAAAAATCTTTTTCAATCAAGTCCAAAGAATAGAAAACTTGTTCATACAAGTCACTTCCCATTGCTTTTTTCTGAAAACCATATTTAAAAAAAAACAACAACCATTATCTCATGATAGCAAAGCCGCGATAAGCAAAAATGTTTAAAATCAATTGTTAAAACAAACGCCCCCCTTCGGTGTAGTTGCCTCCAATTTGCCAGCAACAGTTTTTTTTCCTCTAATTTTTCGACTAAATAATAATATTTTTATTACATACTCAATGCTCATGGCTCACAGCTCAGCACTCAGTTCTCTTTAGCTTTAATTTTTGAATTCAATAAATGCATGAATTAGTGTCACCGTCATCCAATTGAATGGGTACTCAGTGCTCAGTAATGAACCTGGCACAGGCAAAATCATTTTATAAATCATAATACACCAATGCACATGCATTCAGCAATTCACAAACAATGCAAAATCCATGAACAAAAGAATGTGAACTTCAACAGGCAATTACAGAATCAAAAAAAAAAAAAAAAAAATACACATTTGTCATGGGAATGTATTAAATAACCGAAACCAAGGCACAAACGCACAAAAACCTATTCAATATAATTCAATATGAGCAATGAGTAACAATAGCACATGACAATAATTTATAAAAATCCACACAAACACACACACACATAGTAAAGAGTTATGAATTGACCGCAAAAAAGGTGGAACAAATTAAAGAAATTTCAGCATTCTTGAAAATGCAGAATTAAGCAGAAAATACAAAATTCACTAAATGAATGTGAATTTCTAACATTGTTCGGTCTTGAAATGTGTTTTCGTTGTGTTTTTTCTTCATTACTTTTCGGTCGTTACCATTTTCAAATACGAAAACAATGGGAAAAAGGTTTCAAGATTACGATCAACACAAAAACGATGAAATTTTTTGTGCAAATTGAAATTTACTAATGAATTTGTCATAATAATAAGTAATCATTCAGAGCATGGGCAATAAGTAGTCACATGAATTTGTGATAACAAAAAAAGTAATACATATAAATATTCCGTTTTGGGGAATTCATGAGACAAAAATTTCCTATTAGTGCCATAAAATTAATGTAAGCATATTGTTGAGCGGAAGACAAATATATTTTGGAATGGCCAATAAGCCACTAAAAACTGATGTTGATTGTCGATCGCCAGAAACAGTTTCAACTCACAAATTGAAAGTAAATCGTTTCAAATTTCAGAATTTTAAGATCATTCGCCGTAAAAAAATTTAATTTTTACAACATTCGACATGTAATTTATTCGAAAAGACTTCATTAGTTGTGCAGACACACGCGACATCTTAGTCGATGTTCACAAGAAAAAAAACAAACAACGTTCGATTAATGTTTAATAACATATATCATATGACGCAAACGAAAACCGATGAAGACAAAATATGTATATGAAATGTTGTTGAATGTTGGGCTTATGTTACCACAATATGAATTATATGAATCGAATCTATGTGAAACAATAGTAGATTAAGAGGAAGCCCCAGCCAATACAAAAAAAAAAAAAAAAAAAAAATAATATGAGAATTAATAAAAGAGAGTATGGATGCTTGATGTTGCGGATGATTCAATGTGATGCAAGATAATGTAATTAAATGAAAAACCACAAAATGTTGTAAAGCATGATATTATTATGAGCAATGAATGTTCCATATTCTTTTCTATTTTATCTTTCTTCATTTCATTTTTGTTTTGTTTGGTTTGGTTTTGTTTCCCCCCGTCTTCTTTTTATAAAGACATGAAAAGATGATTTTATTCAAATTTCTGAAACAAGAGCACAGCCAAAATAAAACGAAACAATGAATTTAATGTGCGATATACACATTAAAAAGTTCTTTCTTTCATTCATATCTTTGCTATTCTTTCCAGATCTCTAAATTTTCTTCAAATCATTTCATCGGATAAATTGACGTTAGCGATGGCGTATTGTTATTATTACTCATCTATTCGTCGGTCAATCATTCATCTATTCCAACGACTTTGTCGATTTCATTCAATTCATTAATGACATTCAAAGTGGGCAAATTCGAAAAAGTAAAAGCGATTCAATTCTATGTTCGATTTCGACTGAAATGGACCACCGTAGCCCGTCGATTGTCGTGATTCCGAGCGAACGAAAAGAAAGTTTGAATTGAAATAAAACAACAACAAAAACAACAACAACAAAACAGAGTTACAAAATGTTTATATTGAGTGTGCAAGAGAAAATGAGCGAGCACTTCATATGGGTCATATTTCATATTGAATGCTAAATGCCGAATGTCGAATGCTGATTGATGAATATTTATGTTTCATGCCGATAGAAAATTCAGACAATGCACTTTAAGATTCAGCTTGGGAAAATTTGTGATTTCACTTATCATCGTTTAGCCATTTGAATGCCATACTATATTATTTATATTTGTATGTGTATTAAATAGCATAACATTGCAAAAAATGCCAAAGATGCAAAAATCTTCAAAATAAACATTCCGCTATTTGTAGATATGATCACGAATAAAATGTTTGGCTGTTTATATTTTTTTTCTCCTTTTCTCTTTTCACTCTGTTTTAGGTTTATCCCAAAACAAAGCAAAAAAAAAAAAAAAGAAAAACATTTATAAGACACCAAAAATATGTACCGCAACGCAACAATAAATCGCACTCAATCAATGATGATTAAGGTCGCGTCTCTTATGAACGTGAAGATCCGTTATCCGTTAAGCCATTGGATGGATGCACGGAATCTTCTTCGATTGTAAGTTGGTTATTTTTTTCTTTTCTTTCATATTTTGTTTTCTACGTCAAAACTTTTAAGCTATGCCGTTTGTTTGTCGGTCGGTCGTGTGCTTGTGCACGCATACCGGCCGATCAAATATTATGATCGGCACATATTGCCCTTTTAATTCTTCAACTGCTGCAACATTAACAGCAACACCGAAGCATTGAATGCAATCCGATAAAATAAGAAATAAAAACAAAATGTTTTCTAAAAAAAAGAAAAAAGAAAATGGATATTATTTGTTACACTCACGGTCAAATCGACAGATAAATCAGTTTTATCCAGAAGAATAACGCGGCATTGTATTAAATTCTTGTTTTGTAAAATTCGTTGTGATTTGATATGACTGTGTGCATTATCGGACGGGTTATCAGCCGTTTCACCGATGCCCGATGCTGTATTTCGGCCTTTGCGTCGACTTAAAAAACGTAGCATTTTGATGTGTTTTCGGTTTGAATGATTCCTCTTAAAATTTCAATTCACTTATTATTATTCTAAATGTTGTAAATTTGAATTTATTATTTTGTTGTCACAATTTCGTTGTTGTTTGTAATTTTTTCTTTTTCTTTTGTTATTTACGGTATATTTATTAATTTGACAATCAATTTCGGAATATTTCACTTTTATTTCATTATTATGTATTTTATTTGATACTGATAGGCATTTTATATCACAATCTGTTTTCCATTTGTTGCGATGCATTTATATTTCCGTTCATCTTTTCTTTCTATTATCCCTTTTCTTTATTTCTGTCTTGGCATTTTGTGTGTTGCATTCATTCGGCGATCGTGCACGCAATAAATTCTTTCATCTTCCAATTGGCAATCAAGTCGACACAAAGTTAAATGACCTCTCCCTCACATTAAAAGAGATCCTCAACACATACGTTTGCACGAAACAACATTTAAATGCATTTATTTTTATTAATTTCTTTTGAAATTTTAAATTCACTTTGTATTTTAATAATTCATGGGCTTTTCATGCTTTGCTGTTTTCTGTTTATTTTTCTTTTATTATCGCGTTATTTTGGCTATCGAGTGATAGCCCAAAATGGATCCACAGTGCATACAAATTCTGTTTGAGTGGATCATAAAGAATCAAATGAGAATAAAGATCATCAAATTGACAATAACAACAACATCAACAGAAGCTGAATTAAAATAACAGTAACGTTCACAAAACAATCACTCTCACGAACAATAATAATAATAATAATAATAATAATAATCGTACTCGATCTCAAGAAATTTTCTATACTAGATCTTCGATTGTATTTGAATTGTAGTGTTTTTTCCTACTCCTTCTTGTTTTTCGTTTTATTATATTTTCACGTTCCTCTTGTTTTAATTGTACGATTGTTGCTTATATGATTTCGATAGTTATTTTTTTTTTTGCCACAAACACTAAAGCACGTACAAGCTATGTCAAAGTAGCGGTCCAAATAATACAGCAGAAGAAAAAATATATACGGCAAAAAAACACTTTGAGCACCGAATAGCAACAAGAATGAGACCAACTTCAACCATTCATTCACAAACAAAAGCAAATTTTGTTTCTTGGGTTCTTAACATTTTTGTTTCCTTTCTTTTTCTTCTCTCTCACTTTGTTTCTCTTTATTTCTTCTCAAATTCACCGAAAAGAACTATGAACGTAATATTGATGCCATCGCTTCTTCTTCGGATTGTTTTTGTTGTAAAATTTCCGATCACTCCACATTATTTGATCGAGAGAGTCGCCACTGCCACTCTATGGCCAAGTGGTTAACATGTTCTCAGTTTTCTTGTTTTTTTTTTGTTTTTTTTTTTGCTCTCTGCTTCCTTCTTTTGTTGTATCAACTGGTTGGTCCAACTGTGGTCCGATTCGATCGTGTACACCGACACTCTCACGCAATTGATTTCATTAACTCGAAATTTTCACTCACTCATTTTACTTTGCATCGATTTTTGAGTGTGCTTATTTATTGCTTATTTAGCACATATTAATATTGTCCACAAAATTGCTAATTGAATTAATTCATTAATTCGTGTATTTCAGGTGACTTCTTTTTCCATAGTTTTAAGGTAGAATTCAACATACACAAACACCATTGATCGTAAAATTGAATGACAGCAATGAAGCAATGACGGTAATACACAACGTTTGATGACCACCTCATACACACGAAAGAAAAAAAACTGATGTTTTTAAAAGGAAAAACCCAAATCAATTTAAAGCAACTAAAAAAAAAAATTAAAAATTTAATGCAACTTGATTTATTAACGGTCAAAAATTCATCAGTAATTTGTAAATAACAATATTAGCGAACGCGTTTTTGAATGAAAATGACTCAATTTTCAAAATGAGAATCCAGGCGAGAAATAAACGATTAATCTATGAAAGAAGAAAAAAAAAAATGGACAAAAACGAAAATCGAAGAAGCGAACAGAAGTGAGTACGCGATGAACGACAGTCAGGTTTTCTGTTCACCCAACGAACTTCGATACAAACTTGTATACGTGTGTGTATTTAACAAACATTATGATACCAAGTAGGTCTCTCTCTCTTACTGATAATCAAGCAGAAAGGTGTTATTTCTTGTTCTGAACCATTTTTATGATGTTCAATGTTCACAAAATTCACATGCTCAACATTTGTGCGGCTATTCATTTGTTTGTGGGAGTGAGAATCGGTCATGTGTGTATTTGTGTTTGCATTCTATCGAATACCGTCGTTCATCATATTCTGGAGGAATTTTTGCTGGAGTGTTGCCCGATTGCATGATTCAATGTTCACTGTTCACAATATTTTTCGATCCATTCAATTCAAATTGAATGGATGATTTTATTTGGAGATTTGTATCGATGATCAAAAATTCATTTGATTGAAGTTATTTGAATTTTTAGTAATTTGTTTTTGGCTCGTTTATTCGTATTTCCAATCGGTCATCATTTGAATCTGTCATCAACATTGACGTTGACAAAAAAAACCACTAGAAACGATTTTAAACAAGTTTCTTCAATATTTTTTTCAATGTAGCTTTATTTGCTTTGGGATTTTTTTTCTCATTTTATACCGCAAGAAATTCATTTAGCTTGAGTTATGACTCAACATGATTGAAGCGCTTTCGGAAAAGTCTTAATGGCTCTCAAAGACATGAAATTCAAATACACCGGCATCCACCCACTTCAACGCTATAAATGAGTCTTAGCTTTCGAGTTAAAAGGTCCCTAAACAGTGGTCAAGTTTGGATTGAAAATCTCAAATAAGATCTTGTTCAAAATCGCAATCGAATTCGCTAGATTCTTCAAAAAAGATACATAAATGTTCAAAAACCAGATCCCTTTAATCCACTTTTGAATGCATTAAAACTGAATTTGTGTCGATTGAATGAAAATATTTATTTTATTTTATTTTATTTTGGTTGCCACTAACAGTTAAATTTCACTTCCAAAGACATATGCTTAGAATTTAAACAATAGCGATTTACATCTTTTAAAGTTTGAGAACAGCATCGCATCAATTGGAAAGAGAGAATGTTTTTATTGATACGCACTAAATGGAATCTATTTTTTCTTTTTCTTGGATTCATCGCTATCGACAATTTTTGGTTTTTGCCAGTTCAATGGTTTGCGACGATAAATTGGCCATGGTGGAACAGATACCTGGAATTAGAAAACACCATTTTACAAATGTATCCAATACAAAAACATCAAAAAGAAACTTACGATAAGTGTTAACAAAACTCCAGCAGCCAAAATGAAAATAGTCTGTGAAAATTGTTGAACGATTCCACCCCATACTAAACCAACGATACCGAATAATGTTATAATGATTCGGGATAATCTTTCCGCTCTACCTTGTCCATCAAAGTCCTGTTATATATTCATACAAAAAAATAATTCGATTAAAATTTTATATTCAGTATTATTATTTTTTCCTGTAGCTGAATTACCATGTGCGTTGGAAACATATCGGTGAAACCCATTTTTATTAAACTATTTTTCAGATATATTCACTATCAGATTATTCCAGCTTCAGCAATTGATTGATATCGTTCGTTGACTAAACAACACGTCACCTCAATCTCAATGGATACGTAGAGTGGAACAGTGGTACGGAGACGTGGTAAATATGTCAAAAAAAATGCCAAACCTGAGAAATGTCAACACACAAAGCGGCAACACTAATAATAATAATAAATAATTGAATGTCGTCTTCAATTTCGAAAAGGAAACCTACTAATCACTAATCACACGCGCACATACAAACACATGCAAACATACATTCTTTATGCATACATATTGTGTGCATAATGTGTAAAATATGTGCAGTGTACAGTGTACAGTGATCGTTTTGGCCAAAACACAGAAAACAAATACATATGAATGACATAAAATGTATAAACAAAAGTGCGAGCAAAAATAATAATCCATTGGCTTAAATGTGTTACACTGAATAGCATAATAACAAAAAGAAAACGCATTAGGAGCATTGCGTGCTCATTTTGACAAGTGACACAGTGTGTAATGATAAATTTATAAAAGAACGAAGGCACAAGTGAACATTCATTTAATTTTGTTGTTTTTTCGCAACAACTTTTCTTTTTTTTTTCGTTTCAAATCAAAACATACGAAACAACATTAGATTCACAAATTACCAGGTGTCAACGAATTTGCAGGAATGGTTTATCTTAAACCATTTGATGGATATCAGAGGAAACTGAAAAGACCGAATTGATCGAAGATTGTTCTATTGTTATTGCTATTTATTTCGTTTTCTTCGTTCTATCGATTACAGTAACACATTAACGGAGAAGAAAACTGACGATTGAATCACTTTCGAAGCAATTATTCAATTTCGTATTGTTCTGGATGTTGTTTTGCTTAGAATTTTTTTCGGTTTTGAATTTTAACTTACATTTCGTTACGAATTTTTCTGACATTTTTCGTTGATTTCCAAATTGGGAGGCAATTAACAAAAAAAAAAAAAAAAGGAAAGAAGGAAAGAAAAACAAATGCGATTTGGTAGAACACACTGTGCAGCGAATAAATATTTCATTAATCAGTGAACCAGAGTGTAATCATCATTTATTTGCGACAAACAAGATTTGAAAACGGCTATTTTTTATGCAGATCATTAATTAATTGAAAGGAATCATTAGCGCAAGTAAAATATATACGTGATCATCATGAATATTTGTGATACAAATTTGTTTGGGAATGGACTTTTATATGTCACATTCAACCAAGATCAAGGTAAGCCAAAGACGACTCTCATCTAAAATATTCACTGCTTTCTTCTTTAGCTGAATTTTTTTTCCTCTTTCTCTTTTGCATTATGTCATTATTATATTTCGACGCACTTAACATTTCCATGTTTTATTGCAATTATAATAATAATAATAATAATAATAATAAAAATAATAATCATTACATATTATTATTATTATATTTTGAATATATTTTTAGGATGTTTCGCTTGTGCGACTGATAATGGCTTTCGAATCTATAATGTTGACCCATTAAAAGAGAAAGAACGGCATATATTTTCGGAAGGTGGTCTTGGACATATTGAAATGCTATTCCGTTGTAATTATTTGGCATTGATAGGCGGCGGTATACGATCATTGTATCCACAAAATAAAGTTATCATTTGGGATGATTTTACAAAGGCGCCAACATTTGCATTGGATTTTGATTCACCGGTCAAAGCGGTCCGCTTGCGACGTGATCGTATTGTTGTTGTTTTAGAGGGTCTTATTAAAGTGTTTACATTCACATCAAAACCACAACAATTACATGTATTTGAAACGAACTCAAATCCATTGGGTCTATGCGTTTTATGTCCGAGTAGTAATAAACCGATTCTTGCCTATCCATCACGTATGAATGGTCATGTGTCGGTATGTATTACATTTTCATTTTACATTCGTTCAATTATTAATAAAATTGAATAATTCCGTTTTTCTTTCTTTTTATTTTTTCTATAGATTGTCGATCTATCAAAAACAGATCGCACCCCATTAGAGATTATTGCCCATGAATCGGCCGTTACATGTTTAGCTTTAAATATTCAAGGTACACGTTTGGCAACAGCCGGTGAACGTGGTACATTGATTCGAATTTTTGACACAAATGATGGAGCCAAAGTAGCTGAGCTCAGACGAGGAACACATCATGTATGCAATTTTTCTTTTCCATATTCAACCACGTTATTTGGGTCATTTAAATTACTTTTATATTTTTCCTTTTATAAATTACAGGCTAGAATCTATTGCATCAATTTTAACATGGACTCGACTAAGATTTGTGTATCATCGGACCATGGTACCATACACATTTTCAACGTTGAAGAGACACGAACCAAGGAGCAGGGTTTACAAATTTTCCCAAAGTACTTTTCGAGTCAATGGTCTTTCTGTAAATTTTCAGTTCCACAAGGGGCACCCAGTATCTGGTATTTGATCATAATTTTACCTTTTCACTTCCATTCGACATTAATTTTTTTATATCTGTTTTCATAGTTTACTAATTTTCATAATTTTATATTCAAATTTAGTGCATTTGGCCCAGATGGAAATTCAGTCATCGGTGAGTCAAAAATGATTTATTATTACATATATGAATGAAAATTAAATTTCAAATTAAAATTCGACTTTTTTTTCAATTTATTTGAACAGTTTTGTGCGCAAATGCATCATACTACAAGTTTAGTTTCAATTCCAAGGGGGAATGTACGACAGATGTGTGCACACAGTTTTTAGAGCTTAGTGATGAACATACATAAATTAATATTTTATAATGAACTGAACATAAACGTAAACCATAAAAATCTGAAATGTTCTTTCAAAATATTTTGAAATTGATGAGAAAAACAAACAAACAAACAAATTCAATTTCATTATAATTATTCATTATTTTCTAATCAAAAAAGAAAGCACGAAATATCTAGAGGATATATTTTAAGGATTGAGCCTAAGGCACTGTTTCCTAAAAATATTGAACGATCTTCCAGCAAATGGTGCCATTGAAATTTTTTATCAGTGTGCATTGGGAGGTGAAATGAAAAATGATTGCACGATTTGAATGTTTCGATTTCGATGAGAACAAAACGCATAGAAATCCAAATTTACACTTGAAACAACTACTGGATCTGAACAAATTTATTGTATGTTGACAAAAGTACGAGAGAAAGCAGATTGGAAACGATAAATTATACTAATTTTTATGTATTCATATTAAAATTTTATTGAAACGAAAAGAAGAAATTAAAAAAAAAAACTTTCGTTTTATGGGTCATTTGCAGTGCTTCTTTACCCTGATTTTTCCACGTTATTGAAAAATGTAAAAAATCACAAATTATTCGAGAAATGTATGAAATTTTTATCACAAATGAAGAATAACAAAATTAAATTGAAGGAAAATAAAATATAATAATATGTATATTTTAACGAATAAATTGTTTTTATTCCTCGGGGGAAAATCTCAGGCCATTGAGGTTTAATCAGGAGTGATTAGGAGCTTCAAAGATATTCGGATAAAGTATTGATTTTGAAGATGGGTTCAGAGATCAAATCTTGATTTAATTCTATGCTGAATTTTTAGGTACAAGGAAAAGGGTCACAAAAATAAGAACAAAAAATATTATTTCGATTGATGTATTCAAAAAGGAACTTTTGAACGATATTTATTCATAGCACTCTTTTGGCAACAATCAATTATATTGTTTATTGATCAGCGTTAGCATCATCATAAATCATTTAACAAATGTCAAATGATTTATGCGTTGGCAATGGTGACTTCAACTTCAACACCTGGTTCGATGTTAATTGATGTAATTTGTTTGACAACTTCACTTGGTGAATGTAAATCGATGATACGTTTGTGGACACGCATTTGGAAACGATCCCAGGTTTTACTACCTTCACCACATGGTGTTTTACGTGTGGTAATACGAAGAACTTTTGTTGGCCAACGGACTGGTCCTTTGACGCGGAGCTTTTGTTTTTTGGCTCCTGAAATCAAATCAGCGCACACTTTTTCCAATGAACGAACATTGGTTGAGGTCAATGTGATACGGATACGGTGCACGGTGGCTGATTCCGATTTTGGTTTTTCCAAATCTTTTCCAACTTGAGTTGCCTGCAATGAGCCAAGAAGAAAGAACATATGCAAAATTTCTATAAGCTATTATTGTTGAATTAAAGCACATTGTGAATGCGGTTTTTCCACGAGGTGTTCAAACATATAAAAACTTAGGTTATGTTTTCAAAATTGAAAAAAACAGTCTGTGAATCAATAAGTTTCCGTATTTTTCAATAATATTTTCAATTTTTCAATTGAATTTCAGATCTTCGGATTAGTTCAAGCACAATAGCTTACCATTTTAAATAAACTGCAATATATTCCGGTCGAGATAACAATTATAAAAATTTATAATTGGCAGCGCTGAACCTTTCTATTGAATTGCTACGAGCAAAATGGACGAGTCGATGTCACATTTGCGTGGTCGTCATATACTGTTGCGTTAAAGCAACCCGATGGCATCGGGTAATATGAATCGCATTGACAGAAATGTCAAATGTCAAATTTATTATTTTCAATATATAAAATTAATAAAACATGCGATAAAATGAATATAATTTGGAATTTTTATCTATAGAATTGGTCTTCGATAAGACAATAAAATATTATGATCATAATATGAATGAATCAAATGATACATGTATGTAAAAAAGAAGAATAAATTATCATATTGGCCATTATATGGAGCAAGCAAGTTGCTCGTTTCGTTTGAATTTCCCAAACTATTTTGTTCATTTACAGTCCCATCAACCAGCATATCATCTCGAATAAAATCATTCATTTCGATTTCCAACGGTCCCAAACCTCGATAAGAACGATCCAAACCCCATGCATTGATGTGAACCTCCAACAAAAATTGATGAATCGCTGCTCAAAAAAAAAATGACAAACGAAAGTAAAAAACAATTTTCAATCAATCCAAAATCAAATGAAAAAATATCCATTATACCTTCAATCGTGGCCAAAAACCATCTTGGACTGCCTTTTTGATGTCGCCAGAATTGCGACAATCGATTCTGTAATACAACCGGTCTCAATTGATTTATTCGTGGATCCTTAAAAATACTTCGGCTCTGATTCCAAGTACTATCAATGAAAACGGCCCGTTTGATTGGTAAATTATCCAAAGTATAGCAGCCAAACGATCGAGGCTCATCTGATACATGTTTTTCCTTTTCCGTCACTTCATTGAGCTTGAATTTGAGCAATGTTCCTCTGTTGATACCTTTGGGCATATTCAATTCATCGGCCGTTTGTAGGCGAACGTGTTCATCGAAAAGACCATCAACATGAATTGAGTCATGTGTTGGGAAAATGAGAATCTGTAAAATACCATTTCCGCTATTAAAACGATTTTCTTTGTTTACATTTCATTTGGTTTACCGTTTCATTGTCTGTCGTATAATCAGGAATATCTGGATATGTGTAGATATTAACATTGTCAGGTGCTAAAATTTTTGCATGTATTGCCGTACTTTTCCCATCAATTTCTTTTTGATGTTTTATGACTAAAACAAAAGATAATAATATTGAAAAATTAATTTCGAATTATAATTTCCATTGTATGCAACAAACCATCAATTTGAAGTGGTAAATTTATTTTTGGTAGCTTGGATTCAAGATCAGCAATAGGCAAATAACAGGTATAGCAGAAAAATTTACGAGATCTATTACACTTGGTGCATAATGTACGTCCATCAATTTCATGCAAAAATTTGTTATCATTTATTTTCATATATTCAAATGGATCTCTGTGCACAAAATTCGCTTGTTTATCGCTTGGATCTGGGGTATTTTGTTTATTTTTTGCTTCCCGAGGAATTAAACCACATAATTGATTTGCCATAATTCGTTGTTAAGTTCACGATTTATAATTTTACTTTGAGCCACGGCTGATGGTGTTGTTTATGAATCGTGACAACCACACTCACATACTCACAATGAAATGTCAAAGTAGCCGATACTGATGTCAAAAGTTTTGGAATTTTTTCGATGAACTATAATAATTTGGGCGGAAAACTTCAATGCCATGCAAAATAATGTTCAAAAAATCCTACTGAATCGACCAGAACGATTGTTTTTATTCAGAAATATTTATATTTAAAGTTTTTCTTTTTAGATTTCATATTGACACATATTGAACTGTCAACGTCTTAAACTTAACCCTAATAAAACATTATTTTGTAAGCAGTTGTAAATTTACAAAATTCTTTAGTTGTAATTCGATTTGATTTTCACTTCAAATAAATCGAAAAATGAATATTTTGAGAACATCATTTGGGAAAACGTTCCTTTCATTGAACGGTGAGTCATTCAAAATTAAACGAAATAAATTACCGGTTCTAATGATCCAAATTTAGTTTATAGAAATGGTCCAGTACGAAATATATTTACGCAAGAAACATTGGGTATCACAGCATATTTGAAAGATAGAGAAATGGATCATGGACGATCACAAACAAAATTCTTGGAAATGTTACAAGATGAAACTAAAAAACAGGATTGGGTTAATCGGGTTCCCTTGGATATGTTTGTAGACAATCTAAGATTATTTGTGCATTTAGTGGAACCGGATCAAATTGATTTATTGAAAAAAGCTTTAGTAATATACCGTACTAAGGGAGATGCAATAGAGAAGTCATACATTTTTGGATCCATCGTAATGCGATTTCTCTCTTATTTCAAAATGCCAGAAGTTGCAACTCAGGTTTGGATTGAATGGCTGTGTTTGTGGGCTATATTATATTTTTTTATTCCTTGAAATTCTTTTTCCATTAAAATAGTTTTATTTTGATGAACAAATTGGACCATTATTTGATGATCTTGCTTCGTACACAATATTTCTCGATATGCTTTACGACCAGGAAAAATATGAGGAATTAATTGAAATCCACGAAATATCTTCTGAAAATCGAATGAAACCAACAAAATTAGGTTCTACATTTGTTACAATAAATGCAATCTTGTTTGCGGCCTGTTTTCAATTGGTAATATTCAGGTTATTATCCATTCGACTCGATGAAATAATTAAAATTTAAACATATATATACATAGAACACACCGGGATATCGGCAATATGCATTCAATTTGTATGAACGAATCAAAAACGAGAATATGATTAAAGTCCAGCTCCGAAAAGGTGTGATCCAAGTAGCCGAAATGAAGCGAAGGGATAAGCAGCCCGAAGAATGTTTAAGCATTCTATCGGAAGTTGAAAGTGCAGACGCAAGTGCTCGATTTGTTAAAATATTAGCACTTCTTGATTTGAATCGTACGGAAGAGCCTATGCAATTGCTCCTTGTTTTCGTTCGAATAAAAGATTTCGGCAAAGTATTTCCAGTACCGAAAGAATTACTTGAGCTCGTTAAATCTAAAATGATAGCTCAAAAAAAGGAATTGGCAGATATGGAAGTCATTTTCAGGAAATTGACAAAACAACAACGAACCACAGACAGAGTATGTCGTATAGATTTGAAGTTTCATTCGAAATCACATTTAACATACATTATTATCTTTTGTTTTAGTCATTGAATGATGCCATTTGCCATCCCTATCCAAAGAAGCTTGTTCTATTCCGTAAACCCTATCGATACACCAAAATGTATAAGTTACATCACGTATAAATAATAAATATTTATGAATAATATGAAAAAATCGATCTTTATCTCAATAATCTAATATACATACACTGCCAGTCATAAGTTTGAGGTCACCATCCTCTTTTCATACAAAATACCGATTTTCTCACTCAAATCCAACTATGTTTCACTTTTCCGATCGCGGTGAAACTTTGGGAATCTTTAAGACATAGTCTAAAGACAATCTTCCTAAAATCTCAAAGTCCTGCGACAAAAGGATTTGCATTGGTTGCCATCAGAGCTAAAAATCCTATCAATCTCATACAAAAATGTATGCTCGTGCTCACTTTGAGGAATATTCTTGCGACTCCTTGAAATCCTTCTGTCGCAAGACTTTGAGATTTTAGGAAGTTTGTCTTTAGACTATGTCTTAAAGATTCCCAAAGTTTCACCGCGATCGGAAAAGTGGAACACAGCTAGATTTGAGTGAGAAAATGGGTATTTTGTATGAAAAAAGGTTGGTGACTCCAAACTTATGACTGGTAGTGTATATATTTTATATATATAATTATATTCTCAATTTGTAAAAATGCATCCGCTTTGAATTTTTTGGCTCATGGAATAAAAACCATACAATTCATGGAAAATTTGGTGGAAGAACTGAATGTGTAAGATTCGTTCGGCCCAAAAAAAAACATTTCAAAGAAGAAAAAAAACATTTTGGGAGATTTTGGGTTTTGGACAGATTCCTATACTTTTCCAGTACATTTCGTACGTAAAAGAATAATTTGAAATTGAAGCCTTTTTTCGGTAACCCTGCATTGGAAAAATAACGCGTTCAATCTCAAATGATTAACATTTCAAGTTACTTAGTTAAAATGAATAAATAAAAAAAACAACAAAGCATTCAATATACTGTTCGTAACAAACAAATACAAACCCAAATCAACTCAATACCCGGCAAATCTTTTTTAGGCTCTTCGTCGCATCCTCAAGCCTTAAAACATTACATTACAGCAGAATCGTTCGCAAAACTTGTGTTATTTTGAATAGACTATGCTTATTTTGCAAAATGGGATATTTTTAAATCGTGTAACATGCATGCTTAATTGCTCAAATGTTTAACATATCGGTATTTGTCTCGTCAATAACAAGTTTTCGGCACAAATATTTACGATTCGAATTCAAAAACCCGAATGAGTTAATGAATAACGAGAGGGCCAAACGAATCTTACACATTCAGTTTTTCAACTGAACTTTGCAAGAATTGTACAGTTTTCATTGCAAATTGAAAATATAATGTGATTATTGTGTTTCTGATGTTTTTTAGAAGAAGTTGAAATAATTGGACTGATTAAATTTTTTGTGTTGTCTGGTTTTGTGGATTCGGCCGAAGAACAGGTTTTGAATTATTAAAAAGGTTGAGAAAAAGCCTGCGTCGAAATGGATCAATGGGGCGCATTGACGACAAATGCATCCGTGGTGATGACTAGAGACGATTTGAGTATTCGACGGAAAACTGTTATCGTGAGTTTGATTTTCAATCAGTTTAAATATATTGTGTATGCGATCGTCGTTTTGGTTAAAACGTTTTTCTGGCAACAATACAATGATTAAAAACTTTTAGTGAATGTATGTCAAATTGTGAGAGAAAACGATTGAACAGTAGTCGTAATTAAAAGTTGTTCAAATGGATTAAATCTCCGATAGGAGATCACCACAACAGGTTCACTATCCGAAAGCTCTGCAATCGAATAAAAACGATTAATTTTGCTTCAATCATAATTATGTAGTTAATAGTTTATAGTCCAAAGAATGCATTTCACTCTAACAATATTCGATTGTTGTGACAAAATCGTAATTATGTCCGTGAATGTTCAATTGTAATGAGGCCCAGTGAAAAAATCCGATATTTGCTTAGAACTGAGCTCATGTTTTCCTCGAAATATTATCACCAATTGCGCGAAGCAAATACAAATCGAAATCTATTCTTAACACAAGTCGAAACCCGTATGTGTCCGACTAGTATGCCGTGATTGACTAACAATATATTCGGTAACGTGTGTACACATATTTTTAACTGAACGCTCCAAGCGCCAGAAAAAAAAGCTATTTTGGAAGAAAAGCAAGCGAGAAAAAGAAATAAGAATTTTTTTCTGTTTGTATTTGAGAATTCGATAGTTTTTTTAGCTGGTGGCTCACAGAATGCGTCATTGTATTGAATGAAATGTTTCTTTGTAAGACAATTCAGGGAAACCAATTCTGTCAATCTGTTATTTTTTGAACCTCTCAATCAAAATCAATTTCGATATTGTATTTCTTTTGTAGAAATTATTTTTTGTTTTTTGAAAAAAGGAGAAAGAAAAAAATCAAATGTACCAAAAGTGACGAAACAGAAATAAGCTTTCGAATTATTTTAAAATTTTGTTTTTGTTTCAAATTGAAGAGGAAGAGGGAAAAAGATTTTATTTTCGTTGAAAACGACGCGAAAAGAACAAAAAATAATTCAATATGGAAACTGATATTTGGGGTCAATTGGCATTGGAAGCATCATCTGTTTATGTGACAGACGGTTCGAATGTGAAAGAGTGCAGTCCACCTTCAGCTACGGTATATATCCAGTGATCGAATATCGAATATGATCGAAACATTTAATAGATTTTCTGTTAATCTTTCTCAATAGAGCAAATGGTTCAAATTTCCAAATAAATTCTATTTTCAGCTGAAAAACATTGAATTTTTCGTGTAGCGTAAAAAATATTTACCACCATTTAAGTTTCAAAATGATTAATGTTTCTTGAAATTCTTTCAGACAATTGATAAGCTGCCAGATAAAGTTCTCCTGAACATATTTTCATATTTATCACATCGTGAAATATGTCGTATGGCCCGTGTATGTCGACGATGGCGTCAAATAGCATACAATACACAATTATGGCGAAATGTTTCATTGCGGCCAGAAGTATCTGGTTTACATGTTGGTTCATTGGATGTGTTATTGTCATTGATTTCCCAAAGATTTACGGCATCATTGCGTTATATTGAATTGCCCATTGAATTGATAACACACACCGTGTTGCATGAATTGTCTGGCAAATGTCCAAATCTAACGCATATGCTATTGGATTTTTCAACGGCTATGCAATTACATGATTTCAGCGAAATGCAAGCATTTCCAACAAAATTACGTTACATGTGCATTTGCTTGTCTGAAGTGATTTTTATGGAAGGTTTCATGCGAAAAATTTATAATTTTATCAATGGTCTAGAGGTGCTTCATTTGATCGGAACATATGAAAAGGTTGAAGAAGAAGAAGAAGAAATCTATGAGGTTATTAACGTTCATAAATTAAAATCAGCAACACCAAATTTACGTGTCATCAATTTGTATGGCATAAATTTTATCGATGATTCGCATATTGATGCCTTCAGTTCGAATTGTATTCAGGTGAGTTTCAAAAAAAATAAAAACGATCATTTTGATAGAATATTAATTACATATTATTGTTATTATTATTATTATAAAATCTACGATTGAATATTTTCAGCTTGAATGTTTGGCTGTTAATTATTGTAACAAAGTCACTGGATCAACATTAAAAGCGCTGATTCAACGTTCAAAACGTCTCGTGTGTCTTCTGATGAATGGAACAAGTAAACAAAATCAATTCAATTCAATCAACAAATTAATATTGTAAAAAAATTCATTCATTCCATTTCAGGTTTGAAGTCCGAGTATGTCATGCAAGTGGAGTGGGATAAATGTGCCCTTCAAGAATTAGATATCACTGCAACCGATTTATCTTCCGAATGTCTGATCGATCTTTTGACACGGATTCCATCGTTGCGATTTTTATCGGCTGGTCAAATAAATGGTTTCAATGATTCGGTGCTAAAAGCCTGGTCAGAGAGTGGACCAAATGCACGATCTTTGATTGCACTAGATTTAGATTCATCGGATAATCTTACAGATGATGGTTTGCATAAATTTTTACAACGACATGGATCACAATTGCATGCCTGCATACTTTCGGGAATGCCTCATATTACCGATCAACTTTGGATGGGTATCTTGCCCATTTTATCGAATGTCAAGTACGAAAATGAGACACTATAAATTGGAATTATTTTTTCTTTTTCTTTTTTTTTTTAATTTCACTAATTGAATATGGGCTTTTGAATAGGATTGCTGTAATGGGAACGCACGAGAAACTTGGAGTCAATATTCATGTAGATCAGTTAATGGATACGATTGCATCGAATTGTATGAATTTGGAGCGTCTTGAACTCAGGTAAAATACACTTTTCAAATACTCTTCAAATGTTTCGTTCAAATTGGAAAATGAATGATTATAAAAATTAATACAGATGGGACCCGGAAAATCTTCGTTTTTCGGACAAAAGTCAAAAGGCGATCGATTTGTTGCGTGTTAAATGCTTAAAATTGCGATGTATGGTCTTAAGCGATGGCCGATATTACGAAACGGTTAAGGCCAATTTTGAGCGTGCCGATCGTACCACTGTTGTTCGTACGACAACTTGCTGCCGTGTTTCTGCATATCACTTGTTGCGCAATTACGGTGATTTGGTCTTCAATTAGGCGATAACTGATTTTTGCCATTATTTTTGCGCTTTCATCGTAGTTAAAGCACATTCGAGCCCATTTAAAATTTATTAAAAAAAAAAAAAATACACGCCATCGGAGCGATGAGTCGTTAAAATATTAGGAGGGAAATTTCAACAATTATTTATTATTATTTATTTCTTTTTTTTAATTTAATTTAATTTAAATTATTATTTATTTCATCTTAGAATTCAATATTTTCCTACTAATTTTTTTTTTTTACCTTTATTTGGATAAACTGCTAATCAGCACATTGGCATCCTCGAGAGATGTTTAACAATTTAAATTTTTACTGAAAACAAATTGATCTGGTTTGTTGTGGTCTTTATTTCGTATATTATCATTATAATATTCAATATGAACTTATTCCATCATTTTTTGTTTTTCGCTTAAAGCTGTTTGGATTGTTTCGATGTTAATGTAAGTAAATTGGATGGTCTTTATCTAAGACAAAAATGTTCTAACGTTATATCGCTGACAATTGACTAAATAACACTTGTTATTATTTTCCTAAGCGCGAAGCGCATTTCAATGATTGTTTTTTTTCCCCATCCAAATGGTTAGTCAGTGAAATTAGAAGTTTCTAAAAAGACATTCAATTTCTCTATTTGCATCCTTATTTTATTCAATTTGTAAATAAATAACAAAAAAAAAAGAAAAAATTTCACGAAACCAAGTCTAAAGATCTAAATTTTCAACTTCAACACCGTCTTCATCCAATACATTGACTTCATCATTTGTATTGTCATTTTGATCGGTTTGTTGAGTATTTGCTGCACTTGGATCTTGATTCATAATAATCTCGTGGCAAAATGGACATCGATCTTGAACATAAAGCCATTTCCGTAAACAAACTCCATGGAAATAATGATTACATCTCGTTATTTTGGCTGAAGTCATTTCCTATAAAAATAGCAAAAATATTAAAAACTCGAATCAACAAATGAAATGGAAGCCTTTCAACGGGGCTTCTTTTAGAATGTATACGCCACGGGTACGAAATATTAAACAGTTTTCTTTCAGGCTTTCGTTTCAGTACCATCTCTGTAACTCATCGTCAGACGCTACACTTCATACCGGTATGATCGAATACTGAAGTCAAGCAAATGCATACAATCCTATCATCCTCTCATTCGAATTAACACATTGACGAAAGCATCTGCGTTGCAATAGTAAATGAATCGAGTGAAAGAAACGTTCCTTTTGTAACACTGTATACAGTATTACGAAGATGTATGGCTCATGAAGGAGAAATTCGCACATCTGCCCTCATTTGAATTAACAGAGTGTAATAAGACCGTCGAGCAAATTGATAAGGCAAAAGAACGGATGAACGGAACAGATAGATGTAAGATGTTCTATGCGAGTGTATGTTAGTCATCGAAACATGTGTGATTCGTTTACATTTTAGACAGAGATGATTGTCCATTAAAGGAAATGAAATTGAATTCGATGCGCAAAATTATTATGTTGTACTATAGTTTCGTTCTCATTGCCGAATTCTAGATGTTTCTTTCTCGGTTAATCTTCGTGACATCATCGTATTGTGTATGTTGTGTGTAATATTCTGTGAGAAAATGACTTGAAAACCACATCGACAAAACCTTTTGCTTTTCCTTCTTATTCAAATAGAAACGATTAGAAGGTACGTGGATTGTATCGTGAAAAATGTCAAAGGAGTTGGAAATAATTTGATTTTGGGACAAATTGTCGGCATCAGTACACACTTCACACTCTCACATGAATAGAACGCAATGGTTTCATTTCACAAGAATCCAAATCATCAACGAATGTCATTGTTTGCTATCAAACTCAATCAATGTTTAAGTTGCATCGAACAATGTACAGTAAATTTAATATTTGCAAACTAAGTTACAGAGATGACGCTGCTTCAAATTGTTTGGAAAATTGTTAACAATCAAATTTTCTATTCTGTTGCATAAGTTATGCATACGAACCTGATAACAAATGGCACACACATCATCGAATTGCTGCAATTGCTGATGACTTGCTTCAGGCAATGAGGATATTTTATGAACAGCTGTCCTTCGTTTCATAAAAACTCCCCAACCGGCTCGAGCTTCACACCAAATATTAAAATAGGCATGAATACTCATCATGAACGCTCGAATAGCACCACCTTTAAATAAATTGTTTACAATTCATTAATATCGTCCATTCGGAAAATGAATATTCGAATTCAATGGATTTCTTTCCATACCTGATTCGAACAAAAGAATCCATGCACCGTTGAAAAATAAAAAAATTCCAAAACAAAATTCAACAGAATTCCCGAAAGCTTTAATATAATAAACATAATCATCTAATTTTTCCCAAAATGTTTGACGACGCGCATCCAATAAAAACAATGTATATGTTGCTAGGCTGACCAATACCTGAAAATCAAATAATAATAATAAATATTATCATTTAATGTACTGATCATCGAATGTAATATTGCAACAATCGAATACCTTAACAATAACTTCAATGGAAAAAGCTGTAACGGCAAGCAACCATGTTGATGGTGAATGTCGTGACCACAAGGCAGATAGAAGAAAAATTGGTGCAACTAAGAGAAAAGCGCATACGCATAATGCTCGAATATGCCGTTTTCGTGATGGATTTCGTGCAGCGCTCAATGACATCAAAATCGGCGCAACAATATTATGCAAAAAGTGTAGCAATGCCGTTATCAATAGGCAAAAATTTCGGCATAATCGGATAAAACGTTTATCCGGGGACAATGATGTCAGACCCGTTTGAAGTGCTAATATATAAAAAAGTATTGCCGATACGGTGCCAATTGATTTATCTTCATCATAATCTTCGGATAATAAAAACCATTGAAATAATTTGCCAATATAATAACAAATAAGGGATACAATGCTTGTCATGCCAAGCACTGCGGTTAATGTTTCACAGCCGCTAACCAAAAGATTTTGTATCGTTTGTAAATATGATAATGGTTCTTTTGATGATAAAATGAGCGTCAATAGATGTTCACCGATTCTACGAGGGGAAACGAAAAAAAAGAATAATTATAATAAATGTTAATTGAAAAAAAAAAATAAAAATAAACATGGAATCGATGTCTAATTTTACCTAATGGTCCAGAATGCGCGCAACACACATGGAACATTCAATCGTTGCCATTCATTTTCGACCAATGCCGACAAACCGAAATTGGTGGCAAAATTTTTTGCATGCTCATATCCATTCAATAATGTTTTGATTATATCAAACGATGAACTCCACAGAGCAATTTTCGATAGGGCCAATGGCATAATTGCAGCAAATGCGGGGGAATGTTTTAATATTGGTTGTGGTAGCGGTAACATAGCCAACAATAGTGGCATCAAAAAACTAAATGGTAATATTGTTTGGATGCTTTTATATTTCGGTCCAAGATGAATATACGAAAATATATAGCCGATTATCCATTGTGCAATTAAATGTGGTAATATGGCAATAACAACACCATGCGGATCCATGAGTCGTGTTACATTCAATGCCAAAATATCTTCCAATAAACATGGCTCATCACCGATTAACGCTATCGCAGACACGTTACTCCAATACGATAAAAATATCAAACCTATTGATACTATATACATGTAAACAATAACCAAATGTCTTGTCCATAACATGAATATACAGGCGGCGCTGAAACATCCTGTAAATTAAGGATTATAATCAATGAGAAATGGATAAAAAAAAAACATTCAAATACATTCGAAAATTAGCCAAAAAATTAATTAAAAAAAATTCTAAAATGAAATTCAAATGCTATTCCAGCCACGAAGTGGGCAAAAAAATCAACAAAATCTTGTGATTGGCTTATCGCAACGTCATCATTATTGCACTTCAGATTAGTTCCGTCAATGTAGTCTTGAATCTTTGTTCGAGAGTCAAAATGCATGCATGTAATGGTTTCATATTGAAATCAATGTATGAGAAAAATCAATACAATGACCAATTCCAATTCAAAGTGACGTGAATTTCGGTGGATTTATTTGTGTCTACTCAGTCAACCTGATGTCGAGTGTTTAAATTTTGTGAAATCATCAATATCATTTGACACTGAAGAAGTATTTATAACACTCGTCGTAGTCGTCTTCGCCTTCTTCTTCTTTTTCTCCTTCCCTCGATTTTGCATTTTTATTTTCTTGATTTTGATGTCTCGCTTTTGGAATCAATTAACCATATAATAAGCGATCAGACAAAGAAATTGATACATAAATGTACGTGGGAATATGAGACATGGGAAATGAGGCGGCATGGGTTTGCATTATTATTATCATGTGCCTTATTTAGTTTAACGAATTGGTTTTCTATTTCACTTTCAGTCTTATTTGTAACGATTTATTATTATTTAGCGGCATATGACTTTTTTTTCTTTTTTTCTTTCGTTTTTCGATCATAAAGTAGCAAAATTTCACGTGCAAACGCGCCTATGCATCATTAAAATAAAGCCCATGTTTAGAGCAATCGATGACAGAAGTTTGAGTTAACTCTGCATTCAAATACTAAAAAAAAAAATTGGAAAGGCCGCTACTGGGCAGCCTCCCTTATTGATTAATTTTTGTTGTTTGTTATTTTTGCGAGCGTATACATCCAAGCGCAATACAATTAAAATTAAATAAAAATCATATTTTTATACATATATGGTGTACAGTATATGTATATCATGATTGCTCAATTTTTCTTGTCTTAATTGCTGCTATGTGGGGAGAAAATGGTTATTATGCGTTGTGCATATAAGTTTATTTGATCATAAATGGTTGAATTTCGGGTGATTGGATGCTATTATTGTTATAAGTTATAAGTATTGGGACTGTTTCGAAAACTGTTGACGAATGACGAACCAATGTACACATTGATTTTGCATTGTTTAGAGTGAAAGAAAAAACAATCGAAATACAAATATTTTTGTTTCGTTTTGCGGGCAATACTTGAATAAGCGCATATCTCCTCAAGTCGTTCTCATTTTTATCATCATCATACAATACGAACACAGTCATCCTTTTGATTAATTTCGGATCCGGTATATCAGTGTTATTGTTATTTGATTATTATTCTGAATAATGAGAGCACCAATTTCGAAACGACTTGATTTAATTTTTTTCAATTCAATTAAACATAATTTTAACAATATATTTCGTCACAAACTACGAAACCCATTGAAAGTGATTACGTCTTATGAATATTGTCTTATTGACGCTTCATTTGGGGTTATGTAAACTATAAGCTATAAGCGCCAATCATATTCACGATTCAATCCACATGCATTCTGCATTTGACATAAATGTATTAAATGCAATGTATAAGTGAACAGCATTGAGCTGTGAGCATTGATCGGCGCACATTGCAAACATTTTGACTCAATAATATGCATATTTTTGCAATCGTCCTATAAAAACGCCTATTATTATTATTATAATCATTATGATTTAATGAATGAAATGTTAGAATTCAGTTCAAATGCAATATTTACAACAGTAACGAAATTATAATTATCATTGAATTTTACAGCAACACCTGTTTTACTGCTCGAATGCGCAAAATCAATCTCATTTTGAATTTTTTTTTTTTTATTATTTCATTTTTCGTCCGATTTTTTTGTCAAAGATTTTTTCGTTTCGAACACTCACCTAATAAACACGATAAAAACTTTAAACTGGTCAATGAAATTAATTTATAGAATTCAGTGTCATCGGTGGTGACACTTGATATTGCATCACCAAAGAATGCATCTGATGTTGCATTCAACAATTGATCTATGCTGCTATTACTATTATTAAAATTACTGTTAGGATTGGTTCCATTTGTAATATCGGCGACCAGTGACGCTGTTGATGTTGTTCCTGTATCACTTAATGGTAGTTGGCTATTGTCTAAAAGTGTTGTATCATTTTGTGTATCAAATGGTAATCCCATGCTAATTTTCAATATTTCATCGATTATGAAAATTGGCGGTACCCGTAATATAACATCGACAAATCCCAACATTTTCGTTCGCACCGACATTCTGATATCGTTTCGTTTTATGTTTTTTTTTCCCGCTGGTGTTTAACTTGTTGCTGTTGTTATGTGTTGTTTGGTTTATATCGAATGTTGTTCACAACTGTTTTTTTTTGTGTGTTGGTCACCCAACTTTTCATTCGACTTTTGTTTGCTTTCTATTTTCTCACTTTCTCTCAACCGCCCGAACTAAAAACCGAATTGAGAAATTAGATATAAAATATTATATCATTCGGGAATAAATCCACTCTGATTCGGTACGGAACATAAATTAATTCTTTTTGAATGCAATCAATTTGGTTCGGATTCCTGGATCAAAAACTACTGACTGTTTTCATTCAATCCAATGTTGACGTGTGATTCGTTCATAAAAATCGATGTCACATTGATTGGTTCACCAGATCCAAAACCTCCGTTGCCATGCATCAACAGTTGACATATGCTTGTACGTCCAATGTATTTGGATTTGTTTTTCGTCCTTGGATTTGAATTTTATCTTAAAACTGAACTGAACAACCACAATCTTTGACACGGGTTTCTACGGCTGCTACTTTGCTGCTGTTGTTGTTGTTGTTGTTATTGCTGCTGTTGCTGTTATTGATATTGATGCTGAATTAAATTCACATCGAAGTCTTTGCCATGCCACTCACACTCACACACCGCGCACTGAGTTTAATATTGGAATACCTTGCTTGAAAATGTGTCGCCTTCATCAATATGACCTTTTTCTGTTTTTCTCTGTTTTTTTCTCTATCTCTCTCAATTTCTCACTCTCACTCTCTCTCTCTGTTCGCTACTTCGATTCACGCACCGCCAAAACAAATTGAAATTAATTATCACAAAAATCGAATTAAATTCAATTTTTGATGTTCTGATAAAATTATTAGTTTCGTCTCCAGTCCAATTTACTCATATCGAGAAACATAGAATTTTGAAGTTTCTTCACCTAACCACTTCCCATTATTCACCGTAATACTTTTTATTCCGATTGGATCATATTCAAAATAAACTTTTAATTGATTTTCTTACTAAATTTCATTAATAGGATGATGGCGATTTTAGGGTCAATATGTTCAAAGCTCTTCGAACAATTCGTGGTTTCTGAATCGACAATATACACAACTTTGTATATATTTTGTCTTCTGTAATTCCTTTGAAGTTTCTCATTCGTAATTTCATTTATTGACACAATTATTATTATATGTTCAACATTTGTTGTGTATTTGCGTTTATTTTTCTTTATTTTTTGTATGTTTCTTTTACTGCTGCTTCTGCTGCTTCCGCTGCTGCTGTTGAACTTATCGTTTGAGGTTTATGTATTGTTTTTTTTTTTTTTTTGGATAATTGCGTAAACTAATTCAATGGAATAGCCGACGACAATCCAAGCAATATCAATGATATTTATGTGAGCGAAAATAAAATTAAATTTTCTTTCCGTTCAAATGAAAAATTAAAGTGAAAACTAAACTAAATTATGAAATATTTTGGGTTTTTTTGTAATAACTTTAACACAACGCAGCGCAAGATATATTTCGTATGTGTTGTTTGACACGGAAAAAATCACATTAAATTACACGCATACATTGAAAACAAAACTCTTACTGACATTTGACAGTTGTGTTAACACGATTGACGCAAGAGGGCACTTGAACATAACATGTAGATTACCCAAATCAATAGAACATTCTCGCAAAATGAAAAAAAAAAAAAAAAACAACAACAACAACAATAACGAGAAGCCATATTTATGAATGAATCCATTAAATGAATGCCATCTGTAATAAAAACTTTGAACATTTAGCCGGTGATGTGGACCTTGTGATGACTCACTTATTTCATGGTGAAATAGTTCATATTAACTTTTGGGTCATTTTAATTATTTCAAATTGGAATATTACGAATCATCTTGTGATTTTGAACAGGTAAATTCAGAAGATGATCGGTGGGTAATACGCCGTCGGCAATATGGATTTCATAGAAGATGATATTGAGTGGAGTGGCCCAAAATCTAAATAAAAATCGTAAAAGTCTAATCAGAATTCCAAAAAGAGCTTTTTTTAGCTGTGCTTCAGCTCATACCAAGATTTCAAATATAATATCAAAGCTACATGAGTTAACTCGAACCAGGATTACGGAGTTGGAGGCTCATTATTTTTTTCTCAAATTTCAGGCAACAGCATAGAAGTTTTAGTCATTGCAACCAAAAATCGACAAGGAATTTCCTGAACGATTCATAAACGAAATGAAATCCTCCCATTTTCAGTCTCAATGGTGTGAAGATTGGAGTATTTGTGTTTGATAGAACGGTATGGGTTTTTTCCGCTTCCCTCTATAAATAAAATTTTTACGTTTGGTGAAGTTAAATGCACAGAGATTTTTTGTTCTGCTATCAAAATCAACGACCAAATAAAAACAGCCATACAAATGACCACGCAGTTTATGATCATTGTTAACTTAATGTTTTTCCTTTTATTTTATTTTTATTCTCTCGTTGAATGGTCAAAAGTGAGAAGAATGGAAAAATCCAATTCATTTCTTCAGCCATTTTTGAATTCCGTTAATCGTATACATACATAAATATGGCATAGACTTATTGTCCGTTGCCCGTTGCCAATCGCAATATAACATTTTTATGTTCATTCAAACAAATTATTATATGCTTTTTGGTTCGTTCATTGTACGGTCTCAGTCTATCCTTCAATTCCTTCAATTCAATAAGGTTTGCGTGCGTGTGATTTTTTTTCTTCTTTTCCACATTTCAAATTGAAATGATTTTTATTTCAATTTGATTTTTATCTCACTCTTTAACACCCGCATAATTCACATGTCTTGATTCTTGATCAATTGACAACTTATTTCTCTTCGAGTGCTGATTCTTTGTTTTCACCATTGTGTCAGTGTTTTTTATTACATTATTTTTTGTTTGTTTTTTTTTTTTTTGTTGAAGTCAAAAGTTCTCCATTCATCCCCATTGTGACTTCATTCATGCAAACAATACAGACCATCAGGTACTAGGTGATAATTTATTGGACAATTTTTCTTTTGCTTTTCATCGACACACATTTTTCTCTTCCATTCATTCCATTGTTGAATATTGTTTGCACACACTTACACAAATACACAAACACACACGCAACAAAAATTTGCCATCAATAGCGTCGCATCGTCTAGTTTCGATGTGAAAACTATTGACCTGATTTGGTAATGTTGTTTGAAAGACAAAATGATTACATAATCACAGGCTTTCGAGACCGAAGACCAAAGACCGGTATGTGGGAAAATTGGAATTTGATGCAACGAGAAATTACTCTTTTATCCACCCATGGCCATTGATTTCGATGCATGAATTGTGTGCGAACCAATTTCAACATATATTTAAAAAAAATTTTTTTCCTTTCGTCTCCAATCAATTGAAAAATGGAAAATTGATTAAGCAATTCCTGCCAAATAAAATGTTTTTCTTTCTTTCCCTATTTATTGCTGTGTATCAGGTAATGGAATTGAACATCGAAACCAACATACATAATAAAATATTTACGAATCGAAGCGAAATAACAATGAATGGATGTTGATAAATCTCGGGAAAAAATGCGCCGTTTCTAATAAAAGCATCAGAAAAATAAATGATAAAAAGATGAACAAGAAATTATTTTTTCATCTTTTTTTTTTTATCTATTATCTGATATTAGGCATGGATATTGTTCGCATTTTCATTTTATGTCATCAATGAACCGATGAACAAGAGAAATATTGAAAATTGATTGATATGTGTGTATCTTAATGTTTCGGATCCCACATTTGATTCGAATAGAAATGGTAGCGGCAATTATTGATATCTTGAATGAGCCAATAAAAATTGTTACGTTCAATGGCGCATTTTATGATGACCATTAATTTGAAAATGTTAACGATTTAGCTACTATTTTGCGGTCAATAGCGATCGAAAAGAGATCATTAGAAATTTGTCGCGCAGATCGGAGTCTCATTTGATGTTTCATTCACTGAAGTGCCGACAAAATTAATGATTCTCACAAAAAATATATTCAATATTCTTCCGTCGTCATTTGTTGCTTAGCAAAAAAGTACGCAAATCAATATTTCACTCAAAAATGGAAATGTGAGTATTTTCGTCGTTCGACTTTGAAGATAGACACGTTCACTGCAAGCATCCGTACTCTGAATTGGATGAAAAGAAAGAAATACAAAATATGAAATTTCATTCATATGTTGAGTGGTAAACATTTCGATCATTGACCACTGGACGGCTGAACGGCTGGACGGGTGGTCCACTTATGAATGAAAATAATAATCCAAACGAAAGAATGAATATCGAATATTGTTCATTGAAGTCTTCGGAGAATGATTGCAGATCTATGTCCGAACAACTCTAAAGAAATAGCAACAGAGGTGAGAAACAATGACCAAATTTACGAAAATCTCGTATTTTCTCAGAAGGAAAAGTCCATTGTGTTTTGCACATTGTGACACAATTGGATTTGAAGATTGAAGGAAAAAAAAAGAGAAAAAACAATTTTGTGGTGGCATAGTCTCTGTCTGTTCTGTCTCCTCTGTGTCTACGGACTACAGACACAAGTAAAATCTATTAATTTGACAATAATAACACTCGTATTACATTTTAAAAACAATGGATAATACAGTGGCCAAAATAATAGATTCATTTTGTTCAATCATTTGAGCATTCATCGCTTTTGCTCAATGAACTGCTTAACAATATCGATTTATGACTTGTGCTGATTTTAAATTGAAAATGATTGCATCCCATTGAGAATTGAATATTTTCAAATTGAAAAGGAAAAGAAAAAAAAAGGAAAAAACAACACAATTTCACGGAAATTGATGGCAGAAAAGAAGAATAACAAAATCTGTCTTGAACGATGACATTGCTATTTTCAATTCGACTTACAAGTGACAAATTAATTTTTTTTTTATTCATCAAAACATATGCAATTTATGCCTATTTAACGGATTGCCAATTCATAGTTTTTATAACACTTCGAGTCAATTACATTTGACACTTGAAAGTGTCAATGGAATGTTCACTTTTAACAATAATCGGATGACTTCAAAGACTTTTCCATAACAATAGCAACGAGAACTTAAATCTCAATGAATTGACTTTCGGTATCATAAATAATAAAATGAAGAATAATAGTATTTTGTATTTTGTGTATCGTTAGCAGTTCTGGTCATTCACGAATAAAAAAAGGAAAAATGAAGGAGAAAGAATAATAATGAGCTGTTCGTTAGTAAAAAAAAAAAAAAAAGAAGCGTAACGGCTTCAGTCAACTAATAATCTTTTACGTTGAATTTTGTGCAAAGAAATAAGGGACATCGATGATAATAATGATCATTCGTTTTTGTTCAGCGCTTGGCTAGGCTAGGCTAGGCTCACGTTCATAATTCATAAATGTTCGATGATTTTTTATTTTCTCTTGTTTCTTTGTTCAAATTTCAAATAAACTCATCGTCATTGATTTTTCGTTGTCGATTTTATTATTGAATGGTGATGCTGTGTGCAGAGTGCCGAAATGCAAGGCAATTGAACATTTGGTATCAATATTACACAGTTTGAAATCAATTTTATATTTATTCAGGCGGCTAGCTAATGGAGCCTTCGATTGAATAATATTGTTTTCTCGCACGAACCGAAATAACAAAACAATTTTATTCCATTGAAAATTTTGTGTTCTGAAGTCCAATGCATTTCAATGATGATCATCGATTTTTTGTATTTGTTTGGCCGCTACATTCTTATTCATTTGGTATATTATTATTATTATTATTTATTCGGCCAATTCAATTCACTATCGATTTCTTTTTGTTATAATCCGTTTTCAATGCATGAATAATAAGAATCTCTTTTTTTTTCTTTTTTGATGTCGATTTTAATCATTGTTATTCTCCGAAATTGAATGAAATAGAAAAGGAATCGAATGACCTTCGATAATAAATAAATACAATATTCAACACCGAACACTGGAACACTAATGCATTGAGAATTCGAATATATATCAGATATCAGATATGTTAAAGGTTCATACTCTGTGCATGTTGTTGTCTTCCTTCCAAACTGAATCGCTCCTTTTTATATATTAATTGTATGAAATTCAATTCATTCATTGTTCAAATTGTTCAAATTGCTCCGGCTAATTCTGAAACATTGACATTTCAATGTTCGGCCTGACAATCGGTAGTAAAAAGACTTCAACAGTGTCTGTGTTCAATGGCAAAGAAAATGAAAAAAAAGAAAAACGATAAAAAAATGGAATTTTCAATCGATGGAGGGTGGAGAAGAAAACAAATGAAATTGACAACGATGCTCAGTTGTTTTGAATTTGGAATGCACTATTTATATCCACTGAAATGATTTATAACGGTCAGATAATAGAACAAATCAAATATAGCAGCGGCATCGATGGCAAAAGACTTTTTAACAAACAATATTAAATAAATAATAGTTTCGTTGCATTGGAATCATTAGAAAATCGAAGATTTCAGTTTTACAAAAATTGAAATACTTGATGAACGTGAATGAAGCACATTTTGAATAGAGTCTTGTAATCGGCCATGCATTGAAAATGATTTGAATTCCCTTTTTCGATTTTGAATTTTTATTTTCGATATTTCAATTGAATTTGGAATGAATGTTCCAAAAAAAAAAACTCCTGATTAATCATTTGGATTTTATTCTTTCAAGAGTGATTAAATCATAACAGCCAACATCGTCTTATTAAAAAATGACGCATTTGAATATTGTCAATCGACTGTAATTATCCCATTGTATGACTGATGAACGAATTTATTCGCTAATTCTGTGAGCTTTAGGTCACATTTTAGTAGAGAACCCACAGCATTTTAGTCATCATTTCTTCCTCGTTATTTCAATTAATTTCTTGGATCTCACATAAGTAGCAGCTAGCAGCCAATCGCGTGAATCTTTCTTTCTTTCATATTTTTTTTTTTTAAATTGTTCTCGATAGTCAGTTCTGCGAAAAGAGCATTTTGATGGATTGAGAAGCACAACTTTATAAGCTATCCAGCCATCCAAAACGTAAAAATGTGCAAGAAAACTAATTATTGTGTTCACTGCATAATCCAACAATAAGCAGTTGCGCACAAACTATAATGATACTAATAATAAATGTGGATGCCAAGTGCCAAATGCCATTGAAGTCAACAACTTTGCAATGTGTAACATAAAACGTTCAGGAATTGTAAACGAAAAAGCATGTACCACATTCTGCTTCTGTGCAGATTGTAATGGACTGAACTGCGGACGTACGTTTACTATAATATATAACAAAAAAGACGATGCATTCGGATACGATGATGATGATGCATAACATGTATCGTTAGCCAAATTGAATCGTCTCTCTCATTGAATTTCACATAGTGTATAGTGTTCAGTTTCTAAGATCATGGGCAATTCCCAAATATGAACTTACACAACGGCATAGACAAAACTGATGCAAAGAGCCCGTGGTCAAATTTAGCAAAAGATCTAACTGATGAATACATCCGATCGAAGATATTTGGATAGTGAGACACAATTGAAAATGAATTTAATTTATCAGCATGTTGCGTTACATAATGCAGACAGCACTAGTGACAAGATTTAGCCAATTTTGCACGACCGAACGCTTTACTATCCGGAATTGAAATTTTTTAACGCAAACAAAGAGAGAGAGAGAGAAGACACAAACGAACCCGAATTAACAAGATTTGTTTGTAGCTGTGCAATCGCAGTAAATTGAATTGACAACGAGGAAAAGAAGCAACGGAATTACGATGCAAACCCAAAATTGAAGATGAAGCTGAGAAGAAAAGAAAAATATTATTATACAATGAATTGAGGTGAATACAGACCATAGAATAAAGAAAAAAAAAAAAAACGAACGCTAAAAACAAGAAGACAATTTGGTCACAAAATATAATTAATATTAAATTCGTTAAAGCCCGGCGCGCATGCCGAACACATAAAAACAAGTAGCTCGTTAAAATTCCGCGATTTCATATTATAAATTTTCGACGTGTTGTTGTGGTTCTCTCTTCGTTGCATTGTTTTCCATCGAAAGGAGAAGAAGACAACAGAGAAGGTGGATAGGAACAAAAATGGTCTCTCCAGTGGCCTATTCTGCATAGTAGCCGATATCATCCTAATACAATTGAGACAAATACAGAATACATTTTGCAATGAAGAACGAAAAACAAAAAAAACAGTAAACATTTTTGTAAATTTTAATTCGTTTGGCCATGGCATGGTTCCAATGCTTCTGTTCTTCCTTTTCCTCTCAACACTCTCCTTCTTTATTTGTTTATTTGCCGCAATTTTCATCGATTTGATTTGGTGAAGAGATTGTTATGAAGTGGGGAAATATTTTGCCGTTTTTCATGTGGAAACTGGAAACTTTATTTATACGGTTAGGCTGTTAGACGGTTATACGGTAGCCGAAATGAAGTGATAGCCATTTCGGTTATTCTGGAAAAAATTTATAAGTATATCAAGTGTAAGCTGTAAGCATACATTGGTCGATTGCATTACGAAAAAAGACAATGCCAAAGGCTAAGGGCATACTTGAAACGATAATCGCATCAATTTAGCGCTCCTTGATTCATTGCCTTTGTTTTTGTTTTTTTTGTTTTATTCGTTTTCTTTTCCTTTCTTCGTTTTAATATTATTAACGCATTCCCATGAGCTCTTGCTCAACCAAATAGACACAATTCACAGCGATACAGGCCATCGGATGGTTCTCAAACAGTATACAATGTAAGTGCATCGAACATTTTCGTGAATTAATTGAATTTGATTCTGTGTAAATTGTCACCATTCCATTTTTTTTTCGTTTTTTTAAAGGGTTTTTCAGTCTTCTCAAACTGCTCTATCTGAAGATTCCGGAAAATATTGATTTTGTATTTACTTCTGTCACATGAATATCGATTTTATTGACATCATGAAATGAGGTTCGCAAAAAAAAACCACTCAATATGCTCGTTGTGATTATAATTGTGATTTTTTGAGATCGTTCCATTTGAGTTTGATTCCACTATAATGAGGCAATTCTGATGTTTATGAAATGAGGCAGAAAAAAACGAATTGAAACCAAAATAAAAACGAGCATCCTTTGTTGATCAAATTCCGAATCAACAAATTTACGTGTTGCTGATAAATTTTCGTTCTTCTTTGCTCAGACTGATCTGTCGATGGTTTCAAAATTGAATGCCTGGTATGTGTTATTCTCTCCTCTCGCTCTCTCTCTCACTACTTCACTCACTCTCTCTCTCTCTCTCTCTCTCTCTCTCTCTTTGTCTCTTTCCCGCTCACTTTGCCGTCCCAATCGTCAGTCAGTCATTTTTCCCAATTCTTTCTTCTCATTTCGATTTCCGTTTTCGGATGCGATTCACAAACATTTTTACAATGACAGCACTTCACCAATCTCAAATTGGCCGCCGTACACATTTATTTATTATACTTTATTTTTGTATGTCTGCATCTCGGGTGTGCTGTGTATTTCTTTTCGTTTCAGATTTGCTGACACTGTAACCACTACTCCAATTAAATCAATGACAAATTACATATGAAATTGTCGTTTGATTTTTTGGAATTGTGTGCGCTTTTCATTCCAAAATGAAAAAA
>GL501517.1:10626082-10650528 GCA_000149185.1 Mayetiola destructor
GCTCGCTCGAAATTCACTCGCTCCCAAAAAATCGCTCGCTTGAAATTCACTCGCTCCCAAAAAATCGCGAACACGAACGAACACGAACAGCAAAAATCATGTTCGTGGCCAGCTCTATTGAACACGCATATTTATTATTTTCAAGTATTTTTTTTTTTCAATTTCTGTAATTGCTGCATCTAGTAATGTATGACGACAAGATTGATCAGATCGAATACTATTTTCCGATGTGAATTTTTAGTGACTAAATCGTTCAAACTTTTAGAAAATATTTCAATTTCATTTGAAAAATAATGATTTCACCTTGGAGATACACTTATAACTTATAAGTCTGTACGTTTCGTTACGACACCCCGAATCGTTTGTTGTTCCGCGAAATTGTTCGTTCGGACTATAAGAAAAGGTATATCAGCTTCAACTTTCGCCCCGGGTAATCCTATTGCTTGATTTCAGTGAATAATATTGAATGAACGCACAATTAAAATAATCAATTAAGTGATTTCCGATTCATTCGTAGATCAATGAACCAATTGATGTTTATAATTACAATGTCCCTTAAAACCTTTAATTATATAACAATATATTTCTATTGTTAGATATCAATGTAACATGTTGTTTTCCATTTGATTTACCAACAATTTACATTCTAAATCACATTTCGATGTTCGCATACAATCAAAACAATGAATTGTAACATTCAAGTTACAACAATTTTCCATCCTGAAACATTTTAATTGCGAATACATATATATTTACGAAGTTTTTGAATCGATGGAAACGGATTCTTTTGTTCTAACATTCTTCCTTCTTCGATATTCGAAATCAAAAAGAACCGGTAAGATCTTATGAACAGAATGTAGAACTTTGTACATATATTGTTACGTTAACGAAAACAATCATCACAACATAAATTGATGGATGAATTTTTCGTTATGAATTGTAATTGGAAAAGTATGCGAGTGGCTCGCTCCATGCAGTCGCTTTGGTTGCTGTTAAAATGATAAATGCGTTGATAAACTTTGAATAAATAATGATCATAATTACGTTAACATTATTTGTGTGAGTGTTGGGTGTAAAGTGCACAATATACACTGTAAACAGTAAACAGTAAAGCGTCGAATGAAAAATTGGAAATTGAAACATTTTAAACATTTTGAATTGCTCAACTTATGAAATTTTCGGTTGTTTATTTTATTGTCTGTTTGTGTCTACATTATTCAACTGAAAATTAAAAAAAAAGAGACAATTTCAATTCAAGCGATGAACATTTAGTGCTGTTTCATTGTTTCCATGATTATGTGTATTTTGGTCACGGAAGTGCCTAGAAAACAATTTAACTTCTGACAATTATTTAAATTTCGTTGAAAATAATATTCTATATTTTGTCGTTTATTTATCGTTCTTGAATATGAGCGTTTTGTATTCGATTGCATTACATTTGATTTGTTTCAACTTTTGGCAGGAACTTGCTTATTGTTGATGTAGTCATTTTTGTTTGAAATTGATGGTTTTTGAATATGGAAAAAGGTACGGAAAAAGTATCAACTCAAATCGAATGGAATATACGCATGGTAGCATCGGTAGCCATTAAGGCATTTTATTCAATTTAACACTTTTTACAAATCCCCTCCTACGCTTCTCTCTATATTTTAAGGCGTGCGTGCTCCTACAGCCACAACAACCTAAATACTATCAATATTATAATTGAACGCATTTTTGGTAATAATTCACATTTTGCTCTTTATGGAACGTTTTCCCGTTGTTGGTTCATTTGTATGAATTTGAAAGCAAATTAAATCCAAAATGTATCACCTCCATTGGAAAAGTTTTAATTTTATTCTAAATATCGGTCGCTCTTAAATTAATTTCCATAAACGAAATTATTATTATTGGGCAAATGCAAGAGTGGTGATTTCAAATTGTACCAGCGATTTGCAATGAATCGAATTTAATTTGATAACCTTTTCTTTTTCTTCCTTTTGACGCCTACGCAAAAATCAAATCTCATCATTATCAATTATTCAATGAATTGAAATGGGCTCAGTTCAGAGGCTCAAGCTCAAAAGCGGTAATGGTTTTTATATTGTATCCAGTATCCGGGCGTACGTTATAAGCTATACTACAAAAGTCATGTGTCATGTGCCATTTGCCTTGGATCATTTTAAACGAATCAATACAAATGCATTCATTTTCCTTCCTGTGCAATGCTTGTAACACAATCTAACGAAAAAGAACACTAATCCATTAAATTTGTTCACCGACAAACGTTCTGTGGAGGGAACGTGTTAGATAAATATTTTTTCACATCAAAAACTATGCATCTACACAGCCACTTGAAATTTCTTTTCGAATTGTTCCTTCGATCCAGTAAACTGGCGTCATTTATCTCTAAAGTAATGGATAGTCGATTCACATTTTTCGGAAGCCACTTCTAGGGAAGCAATATTTGATGATATGTTTTTTTTTATTTTTCAAAAGAGAAATTCAATAGATTTTAAACGACAGAGTTTTTTGTTGACAGACTAAAAAATACTGACATCACTCAGGCTTCAGATAAAACGGCAGAATAATTTCTGTAATAATTTATTGACGGCGATGAACGCTCATTGTCGCTGTCACATGCTTAATTACATTCTGGAGCATTTTTGCTGCTTTAAATTCGAAGGGGCTTTCTCTATTAGAGATGAAACTTGTTATTTTCTTAAGAGCCAAATAAATGCTACAAAAATCTTAATTTCCTAAATGGTTATTATGAGTCAGCCACTCAATAACCACATTTAACAGCATTTCAATATAAATGTGTTTGGAAATTGATTTCTCGATCATTAGACGATCAAATTTGGATAGACAGCAAATTCAACAGCAAACGCTGTACCCCACGTCCCTAAATCCACATCGTTTAAAACAGATTCTCAATGCGAATTGTGAAACTTCAAACATGTGGCGTAATGTTTAGCATTGTATCTATCTGTATTTAGATTGGTTTATACCCAATACCAAGCCTATCTCCAAAGCCTAGACAAGATGTCTAAAAATTTGAGGGGAAAAAAAATATCTTAAAACGTAAGAATAAAATATTCCGTTTTGTTTTATTTGAACAGATGTTTGATATCTATTTGTTGTTGGCTTGCAATTATTTTTTTTTAAATATATGTACAATGTACAAAGTCGCAAATTATTTTTTTGTAGAAATTTAAATATTGTATCGTTAGTATTTCAACGTATCTCACCGTTTCGGATCAATTATAAAATTTTCCCAATGATTGTGATAGAAATTCTCTGGTTTTGTGTGACCTTGTCACTGCCATTGTTTATTAGTGGACAGCAGGCCCTTTCGAATGCCTTGCATAGAATGAACGAAATATCTAGACAGGGTGGACTCATCAATGGTGTAATAAAACCTTCAATAGAAGGCTATATCGGAAAAGGTGCTGTAAGCTTTACGTACAGAGGAATATTACGAGAAAGCAAAAAAGATGTTGCCATTAAAGTTACGTTACCAAATCCAATTGATCGAATCGATGCTAAACATGAGTATGAAATCTATTCATATTTAGGTGCGATAAACAATTCAATTATTGAATTTTATGGAATACCATCCGTATATTATTATGGTTGTTGGAATGGATGTTATTTAATTGCAATTACATTAATGGATACGAAATTCAACGAAAGATGTAAACTTCGATTTGTGAATGAAGTCGATATTTTGATTATATCCCGGGAATTTGTAAGTTATGCATTATATTCATCTTAGCACTTCGAATGATAGCTCTTTTCTGTTCAATTCCTCTATATATTCCCGAAGGTAAGATCATTGAAATACATTCATTCGTGTGGAATTTGTCATAATGATTTTCATTCGGAGAATATGATGTTCCGTGGAAGCAAAGGTTTCATAATTGGCAAGTGTTGCTTTTGACATTTTATTGTTTTAGTTAATTTTTTAATGTGCAAATATTTATCGTTGACATTCAGACTTCAATTTGTCTGGTAAAATGTACGAAAATCGCAGTGCACTTATTAAAATGGATTGTAAAAAAAGTGATTGGTCGCGATTTTTTCAAATGCTGAATAATGAATTCATTCAAATTACGAAAGATATTGTAAGTTCATCATTGAATTGTTAATTTTTCCTGGATCACCAAATTAAGCTCTAATTTTTTTTCTGATTGATAGAAAAATAAAAATGACATCAAACTCACAAGTTTGAAAAGGGTTTATCTTGCTTTTGAGGAAAGCTTAAAAACAGGTAAAATCTTATGACAAAAAAAAAATTAAATTTGCATTTCGACTAGGATGATGATCAATTTTGTTATGCAGCCGGTATGCCAGATTACGATGGAATATATAGAATTATCAATGAAGAAATTGAAAAATGTCAACCAGCAATAGTTTCATGGTTATTACCATGGGAAAGAAGGATTACAATTGATGATGCAATGTCACCGATTCCATCTATCGAATCTATGGAAGTTCCCTCAGCAATGGATCAGATCCATTATCCAAATGTTGATTTTGATTTTTTCGATCCAGTAATGTCGACACCAATTTGTTCTGTAATGTGAATTTTTATTTGTAAAAAATTTCGAAAACGGAAAAAAGTCATCCATCCACTAACACGTAATACCCAATGTCAAACTAAATGATTAAGACTATTGCATTTTACATGTACATATATTCAATATTTATACTTCACACTGTACCAAAATACCACGATTCTCTATCGAAAGGTGCAAATTTCTTTATTGAAAATATCGATTGAGTTTACTTCGAAATTCGAATGAATAAACAATCCAAATCAAAATGAAGAGATAGTAAAATCCAAAATAGTCCAATCATGTAGAAAATATATATATTTAATTGGAATATGTATTGGCAATCAAATGTTGACTTTCAATGTTATTGGCATAAATTAATTCGAAAATCAAAATAATAAATCGACATAAATACATAAGCGTTTGTCAATTATCAACGACTTGCACTACCTTCCGTTCACATGGTGCTCCATAGATCATGGTTCACCAATGTTCTTTTAGCCTATTTTTTTTTTTTTTATTTTTTCATTCCGCATTTCGCATTCATAATTTCTTTCGTTCATTTTGCTTTTCCTTTTCCTATTCATATGTCTTATGACCATCAGTTTGGTAAAATGTGAACACAATATTTCATTTAAAATTAAATGCAAACGCTGTTTATTGTTCTAGATTTGAATTTTAAATCTCCGGATATTTATTCGTCTTTATTGTTATTGGTTACTTTCTACTTCTACTTCTTCTTATTGTGCTTCTTTTGAACTGGATTTTGTTGAATGTTTTGTTTTTGCATTGCTTTGGTTTCGTTTTTTTTTTGTTACCATTTGATTTTCGCACCGCAAACCTTAAGTGAAAGAATGGAAACGAAGAAATGTACTTATGCGCAAGCAATGAAATGAAGTTGTATGCAAATTTAATTGAACCACCAGGTCAATCTCATAACCATTTTTTCTTTCATTTTTGGTGAAGTTTTTTTGTTTTTGTTTTTCGTTCATAAGAAGAAGCAAATGGTTCAAGGTCTAAAACCATACTTTTCAGTCAAAAAATCCATTAATAAAGGGATGATTGAGGCTTTTTCAGAATGTAATACATAAACGGCGCGAGACGTCAAAGTAGTGTATGCACTACGTGTACCGTCGTCGTCGGTGACGTTTCGCCACCTTGGTGATACGCAAAAATTGGTCATATAATAACTTTTTCCTGGAATATATTTCATCCTTGTGCGATCACATTACTTATTCCGCATTCAATGGTTTGTAGTAGAAAAGAAAAACAGAAAAGGAGCGCCGGCAAAAATCATAATTGAAATGGAATTCAAAATAAATCGTATCCGTTGTGTTTGCTAAATTGCTTTTTATTTCGTTTTGCTTTGTACATTTTTGCATTTTCTTTTCGCATGCTTTTGCGTAGCTCGTGGATTTCCACGATAAAGAAAAATGAATGGAGAAAGATGAACATTCTGGGAACGGGAATGTGTTTCGCTCTTCTCCTATGGAACAAACAAAAATGATGCATCATAAGGTCTCATCCAAATAATAAATGAATATTTTCAATAAAAGTGAAGAAACGAAACAATTATTATGATTTTGGTTTTCATCAATCACCTCATTTTGTCGCACATCTAAAAATGCGCAAAGAACAAAATGTCATCTTTAAAACTATGCCACGATGTTGGAATGAATAGATTAATAGGTGCTCGAACTGTGGGCTTCTTTGAATGACTATTGGATAGTGGACGGTGAACAGAGTGGAAGTGTAGTACACTATTACCATTATCGATATCCGGTATGACAATGAACCTAATCAATTATTTATGCAAACAGGAAATATTGAATTGAAAAAAACATTAAAAGAAGGAAGAAATAGAGAACAAAAAGAGGAAGGCAGGGAAAAGAAAACGACAAAATTGTCGTGAATCGATTAGTATGGCAGTAATGTGAATGATTCGAGTAAAATAAAAAAAATTTTGTTTAATATAAAGTAAAACATTGGAAATAAGGTTGACATTGCGTTAATTTGAATTTATTACCAATGAACTGACCGATTCGATGGACAAATCACCCGAATGCACCGCATTGGAAAGCAAATAAAATGAAGATAGACTTGGCTGTTGATTGTTGATATGTTGTCAATTGTGAATTGATGTCGATGAAATTTATTGTGGATTTTTTTATTTTTTATTTGGAAATTGTGATGACAATCTTTGTCTCTATTTATAATAATATTTGGATTTCAGAAATTCAATACTTTGAATGCAATTTCGAGCGAATGTCACCAAAAGTCATAGTCATAAACAGAATAATTGCTAATTCATCGATTACAATGTACAAAAGACTTTTCCTGAATGGAAATCTTGGATGCGTTTATATTGAATAATAATATTCAATTAATTGAATGCATTTGGATGCAATAAGATAACAAATAATGTGACAACACTAAAAACAACAAAACAAATGAAAATAACGCCAACCAATCCATACGAACGACTGACCGACCAACGATGGTCTTTTGATTGAATGCATTTATTTACGACAATTCATATCGCGTACCAATTTATCCATATTCGGAATATCAATGAAATGGAACCGCATTCAACTGTGTTCAATATGTGAGCATCAATTATAGGGTAACAACAACTTTAACCGTCAAATCGAAATGAGCAAAGGAAAAAGGTTTGTTTATATATTTTGATTTCGTGTAAGACCCGTTAAAATGTGTGCTCCACAAATCTACACCGTTTACCTGAATTCAATGTTTTCATTTTTATTTTATATTGTTTTCTTTTCATCGATTTGAAATCGGCTCACTCATTTTTCGTTCATTCACAAAATGTTCCATTTTCAATTGTAACAATTGCATTTGATACTCTTTTTTTTTATTTTTGTACGCAACGAGTGTTGTCAGAACTTTTGTATTTTCTCATATGCAATTCAGTGTTCTCGATTCAAAAGAAGCCTCTATTTATTTTATCGATTTATTCGTGGTTAGCCAAGTTTCTTTGGTTGCTTTTGTGGCATCGATGTTTTTCGTGTTTCTTTTTTTTCGTTTTTCGTCTTTACTTCATCCATCTGCTTCTTTATACCCCTTCATCGAGGCATCGTTTCATTATATTTTTGGGTTTCATTCCATACTCTCCGTACTCCGTACCGAAAAACCAAAACGTACGGAAAGAATTGCACAAAATAATTATAATTGGCATGGAATACCAAAATGCACACAAACTTAATACCGATCATCGTAATACTGCCTTTGAACATTGCATCGTTGCGGCTCATTCTTTCATCGCTTTTACTCATTTATCCGTTTTATTTGCGTCCGTTTTCATTTTTCATGGCTTGCATTTGATTACGTTGTATATTAACAATTGGCTGACTCCTTTGTTGACCGATTATAATTATTATTTTTGTAACATCGATGCTACTGTATTCGGTACGATAAAGAGTGATGCGCGACTATTATTGTTATTATTATTATTATTATTATTAATAAATGAGCGAATAAGAAAAAAAATCGAGAAAAGAAACCGTGCTATTTATCGATTTGGAATTTAATTTTCAGGAATTTTTATTCGGCTCCATTTCACCCTTGCAACATTTCCTTTCAAAATTCAGTTTATTGACCAGCATTGAAAAGCAATGTCCAGTAAACTCCTCCACATTTTGTGACAGAAATGTTGCGATATTCGGTTCTGTATTCATCGGTCTTAATTCTTAATGTCATTCTATAGGACATTGTTAAAAACGTTTCGGGTAATATGACTGAAAGGAACACAAGAAAAGTGCAATACAAAAGTTTAATTCGATTGAGCAACAAAAATAAACGAATTTAATGTTTAATGTTACGCCATTTCATCAAGCTACCGAAAAATGGATTCATGAAAATAAAATCATTGAAATGGTCTCACATTGTAATCGTGCAGTATTTATTTTCGGTTTTTTGATTTGTTTCGTTGCATTTAAAAGCGTTGTTCGCAGTGCGCACTGTTCGAAAACGCCCCATTCAAACATCCATTAAGTCTATGGATTTTAGATTCCATTGGAAATATTCAGCTTCCTAATCAAACGATTTTTATTCCTCAAGCATTGGAAAATTGCTAAAATTGGAATATTATTGAATTTGGAAAAGTTAGATCGAGATGGTCAATGATCGATGCTCATACACAAAATTGTAAATTCAATAGAATGGCTGGTAAAATCCTCGAAGGGTTCTCAAGTGCCCGAACAGAACTTTACAACTCGTTTGATCTCGTTTAATGAATGATGAATTTGACTGAGTCTAAATGAAATGAAAATTCGACTGTGTAACACACATCTTTAATATGGCGACCTGAAACCTAAATTGAACATGATTGAAAAATGAATATTTCGACATTTAAATTTCAATCTGTAGTTAAATAGTTAGTTAACTGTTTGACTGTCATTAGCCACTTCATTCCAATGACAACTATATTTGTTAGCCACAAAATGTTCAGTCAGCCACTTATATTGAACATAGCCCTTTGACATTTTCCAACACAAAATGCCAGTCAATCAACTGAATTCATTAGGATTAATTAACAAAATTAATGATTTTGTTCTATTTTCACTCTTTGCTTTGAATGCAATGGGCAATAGATGCGGGTTTTCTTTATGATAATTTATCAAATTAATTCGAGATCTAATTTATCTAAAAGTATCAATTTTATTCAATTCGGTTGAAGTATCTTATTATTGAATTCCATCAACGTGAGTGTTTCGATAAACTGTCTCAATTATTTTTCTTTGTCTCTCACTTTGGTATCATCATTCGTTTGGACGAATCGATTTTGATTTGAATGATATGAACACAGAGTCCAGAATACAAATCCAAAACACCAAACACCAAAAAAAAACCCCAGAATATTTGATGGGCTTGTTGATTATAATTATGAGCATTTTGTTTTGTTGATATTTCAACCTATATTTCAGTCATTCCAAACAATCACATGGTTGTTTAACATTATAGTTTGTTAAATAGAGCCACAGCCACATGGTTACATGAAAAACGTACGACAAACTCTCATTTTATCGGCCAGAAAACAGGACCAACGCGCACATAAAACAAAATTTGGTATATGAAATTGTCAGCATACGACTGGGTTTAGGCTCAATGCGTCAAAATGTCAAAATAAAAACTAAAACCCGGTGGCAGCTACCAGGTCATCATGGAGAGGCAATTGTTTTAAACTAAAGAACAAAATTTGATGCAGGAATGTTTGTGTTGTTTGTTGTATTTCATTATATTCTTTATTTCATGTGACGGTTTCGGTTTTGTTAATGATGGGCTGATGGGTAACTTTATTTTCTAAGGATCAAGACTAATGTCTGTATCAAAATATTCAATAAAAAAAGTAAAAACAACAACAACAACGACAAACAAAACGTAAAAAACGACCGAAGAATAAAATCTAAAACAACGATACGAATCTTATCACACCATTTCGATCATCAACAATTTGAAAATAGATTCGATATCATGATTCATGTAGACAAACAGTCAAACATTTGTAACGTTGAACGGTGTACGGTGTACAATGTACAGCGGCCTTAAGATTTATGCTTCAACGTCTATTAGTTACAAACAACATTATGATGTTTTATTCAACGAATGAACTTGTTCAATTTGAGAAATGTCGATGGAAAGATTTAGAAAAGGGGATGGAACACAATGCATACAACCAACATACAATAAACACAAAACCGATGATAATAATGTGAATGATACAATTAAAATGACATGTTCATACGCATTTTCATCGATATTTTATTCAAAATATTTATGCTTTTGACTTTTGTATTACATATACAATATACATATACATACATGTTATGACCAGGGCACTGCAGTCAACAATCGTCCAACCGCCGTCCACAGCCAATTAACAAATGTTCAGTTTTGAATGAATGAACACTGAACATCGAACATTCAGCCCAACAACACCAAAATGTGTTCACGTGTGTTTCAAATCAAATCAAATGAAATGAAATGTTTTCATTAAATTTATTAGATTTTTGCATGTTCTTTTCATTTCGAACATTTTATCAATTGATTGAATCGAATCGAATCGAATCGAATCTGTTATTGAGATGGTTAGTTGAATGTTTATTGATGAATGTTAAACATTGAACGCAATTGATTTGAAACATATAATATTATTGAATCTTGAATTGATTATGATTTCCTTTGTGACATGATTTTGTTTTTTTATTCTTTTATCATTCGACAGACTGTTTGACATCATTAATATCTTGTATCATATTGTGTCGCTCGTTTGCTCCCATTGAAATGCAGAAAAATATCTTAAATATATCTTTGGTTGGATTATATGTTGAATGTTGAATGTAACCAACTGCATACAGTTAGTTAATTCGTTTTGTGATGAGCAAAGAGCTCTGTGCAGTGAGATCAATCGGCGAACGTCAATTAAAATCGTTCCGTGTTTAGTTTACCGTAAAAAATACGATCTGAATTTTTCAATATTTTTCTCGTTTTCTTTTCATTCTTCAGTTCAACATTGAAACATCGAATGTGAAACATCCTTCTCGATATCTGAACAGCGTTTTCTGTTATCCACGCACCATTTATTGTAGAAATGGGTCTCTTTCTGGCTTTTTGAGTTAATTGAATGCACCAATTAGGCTTTGTTGGTACTATGATGGAATTCCTTAACAAAAATATTTTATCGATGCTTGATGTAACACTAAAACCTGAAAACTCGGCTACTGGACATTCGGAACATATGCACAGGTAAACACAAACGCAAATAAAAAAAAAACAAAAACAAAACAAAACATTTTCTATAACTAATTAATTAAAAAGGAATCCCATTCAATTCGGTTGGACAGGAAATTTCGACAAAAAAATATCCACGTTAGCTATAATGGTTTAATGATGAAAAAACCATGCGGTTTTGGTTAGTCTTTTTTCGCTCTTTTTTTATCGAATACCAAAATACCAAAACTCCTATCGAAAGCGAAAGTATGTATTTGTGTAAACGGATCCAATTTTGCTTAACAAGAGAATTGACAAATCAAAGCAAAACCGATGAAAATCACCATCATTTAAAAAATAGGGATTTTCAATTCTTTTTTGAATATTATTGATCACAAATCGATCTACTGATCATCTTTATTGATCATGTTATCCGATATCCGATATCAGAGTCCTATACTTGACTGAATGTTGGCTGTTTAATGGGTTGATCGATGTTCTTTTGCAGAGAAAATGGAAACAAAAAAAAAAAGAAATAAGAGATCGATTGTTTTTTTTGTGAATTGAGAATTTCATTGATCGACAGTTTCAGTAATTGTTTCAATAAAATTGTACTACACGCAATTAAAACGTTTTCTTTCATTACGATTATGTCATTATCATTGTCTGTTTGTTGTTCCATTTATCACTCGCTGTTATTAATGCATTATTAATTCAAAGATACCAAAAACAACATGAAAAAAAAACAAATCGAGATCGATGAATTGAAGAGCCGGAATCGAGGAATTACCAAATGATAAACGTTAAATGTCTTAAAGGTATCATATCAATGGGCATTGTGCATGTGTTGCCCATATACAGTGAGCGCAAAGCATGGATTCAGAAAGATCAACCGCAAAAGGGAACCAGACGCATACAGATTGGCAACGAAAGAGACAGCAAACAACGAAAATAACCATTCGAAGAGAAAACAAAGAAAAACAGTTAATAAAAACAAAAAACAAAACACGAGAATATTGAGCATAATCTCATTAAACGATTTCTGACATACTCACGGGCTCGTTGTCTTACGAATCAAAGACACAGTTTAGTCATCAAATCAAATTAATGAGTTGAATTGTCGCGTAATGGCAATGGTCTGCATTGTGCACATGCTCGATGCCCATACAAAATCAAAACATCGAACCGATTGAAACGCAAAAAATTGAGAACAAAAAAAAAACACCGAAAAGAAATGCGCTTACCAATTCATTGCAATGTATTTTGTCTCGCGTGCAATCAAATGGATTCAGACGGACAATACGCACATTAACAAGCTGCAAAAGACAAAATTTAAAATAAATATGCAGTGAACGCATCATTCATGAACGCCAACCGTACTTGGCTCAATAGAGAAAAATTGAACGACATGACAAACGAATGAACGAATGAACGAACGTTTCCGTGCATAGCTATAATGAAGAGAAAAATATAAATAGAAATTGTCAAGCAATTAGAGTCGATAATTCATTTAATGCAATTCTTTCAATGTTTTTCAATGATTTTTCCATTCAATGGGCATTACGAATGCCTTTAAACTAGTCATGGCTCAAGCATCAGGGCTCGAATGTGTACCAATGAGCCGAATCTTATCAATACAAAGTATATGTATAATGTACACTCACAAATGACAAACTTGTGGCCATTGAATGATAATAAATTAAATCGATTGACACAAAATCGACACACACACACACACACACACACACACACACACATGCACAACGAAAACAACAGATAGATCCAATTCCAATGGTCAGCAGTCACCAGTCACCAGTCAACAATGATGACAACAATTCGATCGACAAATTAAATGTAGGTAAAATTCATCAATGAAGTGAATGGGTTCACTTGGTTTGATTGGTAGTGATTTAGAAATGTTTCAATAAAATTTAAATCGATGGGTTTTTATTTCAACGGTTAGCAGAGAGCATAAATATATATTTTGAACTGATAAAATCCGGCGGTTCTCAGTTCTGTGGATATAGAGTGGTTTTTTGGTTGGATATTTTTATTAACTGGTCGGATATTGAATAGCGATGCGATGAATGTTAAAAAGTTTACATTTTCTAATCAGCAAAAAATGCCAAGAATTGCAATTAGAAATAATATTGCAAACGCTTTCCGATTGTCATTTTCTTGTATTGCAATCAGGTCGAGTACATCGTTCGAATTGGGAATATTAGGTATTGGACTGGACGACAGATTACTTATGAATTATGAAGCGGATCGATGATATTCAATGATGATTTGTAATGATAAATATTAATTATTATTATTATTATTATTATTATAGCGATGAACGGATGTTATGCCAATCTAACGGCACATATCTAAATCATAACTATTTATTTTATTTATTTATTGATGTTGATCGAAGCATTCGATTGATTACAATTTGTAATTAGAGAAAAATGTCAAATTGACGCATGTTATGTGCTAATTTCAATCATTATTCACATTACAGAAGAAAAAAAAAGGCAAACAATTTAAATGGAAATTTGACCTCTGGATATGAAACGAATACATCCACAACTTAACTAACGGATCTTCATGATACGATTTCCAATCGGCGTTATTCTTTTTGTCGTCCAAAGCAAAAAAAAAATTACAACAACACAAAAATTTATTCGATTGATTGCCTTAATTTTGCAAAAAATCACATCACCTGACATTCCCGTTTGCAATCGTTTCGATCATAAATATGGTCGATAATTGAGAACAATTCATGAAATGGCATAAAAGTGGAATCAGCAATGGAACGATAAAAAAAGAATTCTCATACAAAATTGCGCGCGCTACGGTGCATAAAAGCCCATTGAACACCAAATGAAAATTATTATTTCCGTTTCGAAGGATCCGAATTCGAATCATTCGTTGTATGTGTACATTTTCATGTACACAACGAAAAGCATGGAACATTGAACGTTGACTGTGCCTTGTGCGACAAAAAATTAACAAATAAAATTGTAAATAAAACGGTTTTGGGAGAGAAAAAAAAACGAAAAAATAAAAAATGAAAAAGAGCAGCAATGCAATAACTTTTTTTCCACATTTTCTTTCTCAACAATTCGACGCGTATATCTTGCCGAGTGCCGAGTAGCTAAAATGAAGGAACCGAATTTATTCACCAATGAAAATTGCAATGAAAACAGTTGCAAATAATATCAATATATAATTGCATCAGCAATCGCCGCACGTTCAACGGATTCTTCTCTCTGTCGCTTGCTCTCTTTTTGGTTTGTTTTCATTATCTTATTCCCGTTCATATATATGATGCCATTTTATTTATTGTTTTACTCTTTTCTTTTTCCTTTTCTTTTTCTTTCTCTCACTCACTCGAATGATCACTCGGTCTGTCCTCAGTTTTCATTCTTTTCTTTGCATGGTCCGTTTCATTTATATTTTTTTGTGACCGCTTTCATTCATTGTTTTAAAGCGATTCCAGTGATGTGGTGTGCCTTTGCTGCCGAATCAGTAGTTAAATGGCCGTTTTATCAATATCCGGCTTCTTTTATAGTTGTTGTATTTATTCGTCGTTGTTTTTTGTTTTTTTGTTTTTTTTTTTTTTGCGGGATGGCTAACGAGCCAATTATATACACTGTCCACGTCGAAGCTTTGATGATCGATAATAAGTTTGTTGTTCTCGGTTCTCGGTGTGTATAATGGTGTTGCCAACGTTCTTGTTTTTTTCTTTTTCGTTTTCGATGTCGTTTCATTTCATTTTTAGCAGTTTTATTTCGATTTTGCCTTCTCAATGACGATTTTTGAACACCAAACACGGCATACACACGGCGTATGGTTTATGTTTATGGCTGATCATTTTGTTTGTATTTTTCGGGTTGTATGACGTCTTTTTGTGTGTAACAACGTAACGAATGAAATGACTTATTATGTGATGTGTGATATGTAATGTTTGATTTTGTTCACAATATTGTGATGATATAGATGCGGCAACTGTCCTTGTACACTGTTTTCGTCAATTCTTCACGTTCTGTTGGACTTTTCCTCATGACCAGAAATGTATTATGCGCGCGTTCGTTGTATTTGTACAAATAATCGACGAAAAAAGAAATGGTTGAGCAAAACATACGGTTTGCATGCGAAGAATACACAAATATACAATTCACAATTTTGACAACGCCACCAAAAAAATATACAGCATATTGACCATTGCTCAGTGCAACAAATAAACGCATATTTGCTATCGTTTTTAGTTTTTGCAGGCGGGCAATTGGCTTTTGCTTTCGATGTTTGTTGGTCGTTTCAATTTTCAATCATTATTCTTTTTATTCTTCATTGGGCTTAAATGTGCCTTTTTATCTGTTTTACACTTTGCGCCGTAACTTTATTCACATATCCATAGATAACTACACAATCCACAGATCTCGTATATTTCTCGTTGCACATAATAATTGGTGATTGGCAATTCGCTATTTACCATTTTTGAACGTTTTATTATAAATTGTAATTTTTTATTTTGAATAAACGGTCACAATGATGCACAATTTGGATGATCACATTTTATTATTCGGCTTTGTTTGTTCCGTAAGCCTAAATTGGCTCACTATACCAATTCAAAGACACACTGGCACAGTTCAAAGAATGGTTTTGAAGAAGCGCAATGCGCAAAATCAATACCTTTAAACGGATGACTCAAAAACAATCGAACATATTGTACAATATCAATTGAAAATTGAATGATATTATTCAATTTGAAAACATTTATACACAGTTTTCGCATAATTGAAAAATCGGCCGAAACAATTCTCCAAAGGATCAATTCAAAGCATAAATGATATGGTACAATAGTTTGTAGTTGCAAACAGTTTCGCAATGTTAATCACTTAATTGGATCATCTTTAAATAAGTTTAATTTTTCCATATTTGGTCGATTCGATACAATGTTTTAAAATCAATCGGACGTCATTTCGATTTATTCAATATCATTTCAATTCATCTTTTGTCAACCAAAAAACAAAACAGAATGTTTACTGGAATATTGCATTGTAATTGCAATAATAATAATAATAATAATACAAAGAACAATCGAAAAAAACGGGGAAAAGTTCTTAAATCAAAATAATAAATTGTGATATTGTTTGCAAATGTTTGGACGCTGGGATCGTTTATTTGTTCTTCATTTTTTCAGCGAATTGTTCGGTTTATTCATGAGTTAAAAGAAAATGCAAAGAAAATAAAGCAATTAAATGAAGGAAAATGCCTTTATGCTACAACTGTCGATTGTTGTTGGTGGCCGGGTTGCCGGAACGAGTGTGTGGTATGTATACACGAATCGAGAATTGAAATCAAAGAAAATAGAGAAAAATTAATCAATTTTATTATTATTCTTATGATCGATAAACAGCTAAATCTGTACAGAATCGGAACGGGTACAATTCGGAATTGGATTCATGTTACATGTTCCATGCTCCATAGTCGATACTGGCATATGACATAAAAATTACACTAAATTTTCTATTTCAAACGTAAACAGTTTTCATTAATTTGCTCATTCGTAACGATTTGTGTGTGTGTGTTTTTTTTTAACGACAAATCGATGTTCCATTAAAATTGTTGTTGTTGTTGTTTTTGTTGTTTTTTTGCCTATTCGAATCCAATGGAAATCATTATGATGATGATCGTAATAAATGCTTCGCGAATGTCTAGCAATGAAAATTAGACATGTCGATAATAATAATAAGAAACAAACTGAAGAAAAAATGCCATTCCAGTGCGGCGACGTTCACTATGTCATGTATACAAAAAAAAAAATTTCGATCTTGGAACGGCAGCACATCGCATATGTGTAATAATATAATACCATCGACCATATGTGCAGAATGTAATCAAATGGTGAAAATGGATCATTTGCTCATCATTATTCACCTTTGTTCATCATTTATGATGGCGTTGACAGTTTTGTGTCTACACTGCGTCCATTTAACCTTTTCTACTGAATTTTTTTCTTTTTCCGTTTGCTAAAATCTTTGGCCATCAAAGCCATTTGTAATTATTTATATGAAAATAGGCACAGCTGGATAATACTTAAAAAGGCTGTACTTCATTAAATAATCAATTAACTATTAACTAATTAAGGTCTGTGGATGTGTTGCACCGAGATAGAAATATTGTGCACATGCTATTGCTATATTGCCATGCAAAATATGGATATAATCCAAGGGCCTATCTCATACCACATTTTTTCTCAATTATTGGGACACTACTCATTCTGTATTTTTCCTTTTGGTGTTAATGGATAAATTGCATGGTTCCTTTCTTCTTCTTTTCTTTTTTTTTTTTTTTTTTTTGTACCGAACCAATTTTCAACGAAAGATTTCTTATGAAATCGTCCCCTGAATATTCGAATATGACATTCATGTTCGTTCAAGCTATTTTGTTGTTGTTGTTTTTGTTTTTTTTTTCGCTTTTCAATTCGGTTGGTTGATTTTAGAGTTGACCAATAATAAATCCGAATCATTAATAATCGTCACGCCGATTCACGACATCGATTATTGGCAAATATGTTGTCGTTGTTTATTGCATTTTTAAGTAGCTGCAAACGAACACCATGAAGAAGAAAAAGTCCCAACTCAAACAATCAACCACATTATTCATACACACATATGCACATCAAAATCGAGTAATATCAACGACAGCATTAAATACAGCAAAAAAAAAAAAAATAACAATAATATTAACAACGCAGCAACAAAACGATCGCTTGATTAACAACAACGAAACATCAACTTATGGTTAACAATTTAAACGTGTTTTAACAATGTCCAATCAATCTTGTGCTACACGAACCTGTTATTGACTTTAAATAGAAAATTTATAAATTAGTTTTTATTAATTATTGTTTGCACCTTGCGCATAAACAATTTCCCATATTAATGTGTGAAGCCGCTTAAAACATACGGATTGAAAATTCAATGTGTATTATGGTTTGCAAAAAAAAAAAAAAACAAGGTAGTCGTATGCGACAACATACTTATCCGTACAGCCTCTTCTAATTTCAGTATGAAATCAACAACAATACAATTAAAAAAAATTTTATCTTTGAAAAAAAAACAAATTGAAATTTTCGAAATATTTTTTTTGGAATTTTGAAAAAAATTGATATCAATATTGTTAAAAAAAAAAGAAAAATTCTTGAAATTTTTGAAAAAAAGAAAAAATGTAGACTTTCAAAGAAAATTGAAACAAAATTGAGAAGAAAAGAATTTGAAAAAAATTTCGATTTTTATTTTGGCTGAGGGGAGATACGAAAACTGTAATGTCCATTAAAAAAATTCTATTCGGGTCTCATGCTCCCAAATTCAATAAATTCTTCGGTATGACTCAGGCTATCATATGGTTGAATTTGTAGTCATTTATAATGCTTCTATCAAAAGTTATGGCACCAACAGACAGACATACACCCCTCAATTTTGCATCCATAATAATAATCATAAAACAGAAGAAAAAAACATTTTTGGATATTTTCGATTTCGGACTGATTCCTATACTTTTTCAGTATATTTTATACGGAAAAGAAAAAAAACGAAAAAGAAATAAAATAAAGTAAAATGAGTGCGGCATTAATTTAAATTAATCGCTACAGATTGAGAATTGAGACAAGTGTATCGTGAACCGAGTTGAATGAATACATTTTGACGATTGAAATATTGTGATTATTTTTGTAAATTTTTATTTTATTTAATTACCGTATCAAAATCGTCTAATAAATCCATAATCCATAACACAATGAATTCGATACAAGATTTCATTCAGTCAACAATTTAATTGAAAATTGATTTCTTCGCCTCTGGTTTTCACATCATTTGCCATTCGATGTAAGAAAAAAAAAATTAACGAACGAACAAAATATTTAACGAGTTCAAACAACACGTACACACATCGACATCGTGACATGTTAACGCCTGCTATTGCATTATGATGCGAAGCAGAATTGAATTGAACTATGAGCTAATTATCGAATCAATGTGTGCGCAGTGAGCATCCATGGATTAAATTCTTCATTTGTAAATATATGTATAATTCAATTGAAAAATGAATATTTCATGTAAAACAAATCAAAAACATTTGATTGACATATTTGATCAATATTTTTGACCTCGAATCTCATTATCATTGTTTCACTATCTTTTATTTTCCCAGCTTTCAGCTTGTCATTTCGATGCAACAGTAGCAAACGAAATCACCATACAAATTTCGAATCTCAGATGCATCTTCATTCGTTATTCATTTAGAATTCGTGCATTTTCATAGATCGGTCGATTTTGTTCGTTGAAATTTGAAGAACAAAGTTCGGTTCTAATCAATAAAATTATCTAATTTTAATTGCGCTCACTTAAAATGAAATTAATATTGAATAATTCAAGTGAAAGGGACGCTCAATTCTTCTCTTCATCGTTCCGATGCATTTCGATTCAAAAAATCGCTTTTCGGATGTCTACGATTATTTGTGGAAGCCAAGAAAATGACAGAAACGAAAGAAGAAGAAGAAAAAAAAAAGAAACAAAATAAAACAAAACAAGAAGTTGAAAGAAATATTTAAACAAATACGTAGAATGCATTTCGAGCGCATGAAGCATCTATATGAAGCATGAAACACTGATCATTTTACACTTCGATTAAAATCTTTAAATGCCAAAAAGAGTTAAACGCAGACGAGAATGCTTCACTTTTATACATTCTCATAGTCAACATCACTGAAAACTGAAGATTAACATTCAACAATAATCGAAAATGGTTCAAAACAGAAGATGGAAATAAGAGAGAAAAAGAAAAGAGGTACACACTTGCAAACACACACACACACACACACACACACACATTTGAAGCGCAATTACACCGGAGCATCGTGTTTCTGTATAGTGCTATGGGGAGGCCAATGAACAAAAATATGCAATATGCACAACATATCAGGTATCGGGCTATACTATGCAAGCAGTTGAATAGATAAAATCATTTATAAACGAAAATGGTACAAGTTTTCTGAAAAAGGTTGAACGGGCCCCGTCTCTGTATCACCTTAACTAGCGGTGATCATTGATTGAAAATGATCAAACCACAAAATCATTTCAACAAATGAACAAAAACAAAAAAAAATGCGAAAGACGATACTTTCGGATGTAGGTATTATAAAAACTGAAGTGACATTCTGGACAAAGTGACAAATGGAATGGGGAAAAGAGATCGAACAGAAACTGAAAGGGAATGAGATGATAAAAACGACTTTGATCAAGTGATGAGAAGAGATGAGAAATGAAAGAAGTGAAGTGAACACGAAAAAAAAAACGGCACACCGCACAGCCATCACACATTATTTGCAAAAATTGTACCATAATTAATTTTGAATTAATTAGCTGTTTAAAAAAAATGCTGTCGTTGGCTGGTGCTGCCGTTTACTTGTGTATGTTTTGTTTGTGTTCTGCTGCTGGTTTTTATTATTTCATGTTGAATGTTATGTAGTCCTGAATGAGATTGTATTTATTATTATTATGATTCAAGTTGTTTATATCATTTCATGCATGCAATGGCGTTGCAATGGCAAATCAGCGAAAACGGCAAAAATGCAACGAGCAATCGGCAAAAATGGCAGTAAAAAAAACAACACTTTAATGCTCAACGTAATTATGTTAACCCGAATTTGTGGCAACCAGCCCGATATTCTGTATTCCGATTAATGGGTTAACAATGTGTACTTACTTCGATCAGCTGTAAATTTAGAGAATTCGAACATTGGATGATATGTTATATGCATACAAAAATAAAAATCCGGTAATTTCCTTAAACTTTATCATTTGTTGCGACATAAAACTTGTTGATTCTTTTGGAAAATAATGAATTTAGTAGCGAATATATGTGTGATTGATCTTAATTGGCATGAGAGAAAATTGGTGAGAGAAAAACCGAAGAAAGCAAAAAAAGAACGTAGTCAGGACTCGATTGTGGAATGTTTGTGAACATTGAAAAATAAAAATGTGTTTTCAGGTGGAATTCCAGACGTTTCGAATTAAAATCATTCGTAAAGAGCCTTCACAAAAAAGGCTCACGCGCTCATCGATTTCAATCTGGAAATTGAATAAAATAAAAAAAAACAGAACATAAACGAATGCATTTCATTGATATGCAACTTATATGGTGATTGGTGATTGTTGATGATGATATACTAAACTACACGATACATATAATGTTTGCACTGTACTCCATTTAGATATTATTTTTATAATGTGTGTGTGAATTATTTATCAAGATGATGCACTGTACAATATACAGCACTCGTATGCCTATTCGTGAGCCCATAAAAATGTATTACCATTCAATGATATCGCCAAAATGATGGTAACTGATTGTAATTATGATTATTAATTTCTCTTTTTGGACTTTTCGATCCATATATTGTAAAAAAAAAAAGAAATAATAATAAATAATTGATATGCGGTTGTTCTTCATTCCATTGCGTTTTAGCAATGAATGCGTGTATTCAATAAAACTGAAATTAATTCTCATCCAATGTCGATCGATTTGATTTTGATTTTGCATTCATTACAAAATAGCTTATCGCCCAATCGATCGACGAATCGTAAATTGTCAACACATTTAGTGTTTTATTTGTTATTGTTTGCAAATAGATTGGAATTGATGATCGCGTATCAATGTATCATTTATTGAACAGATAGATTTATAATTAAAATAAAACACTAATTAATAACAAATAACAAATATAGTCTGAATAGTAAATGTAGTTGGCTATTTGAAAATCGTGCACAATTCACATGGCACGCACAACAACGCATAAATACGTGCATTGATCATGATATGTGCATCGGTCAAGCAAACATCCAATAAGGCATGTTGAACAATTATTTATTGAAGAAATTACAAGTGAACCATCCGGGATCGACAGTGATCACCATCCCAAAACAATGTACTAATCCATTTGACTTCAATTGGTCGTGCTTAATAAGACATAAGATTCATGTTTTCGATTATTTTGGAGTTCCACCAAAGTCTTTCAATTCAATTGCGAATAGGTCGTGTTATATCTGTAAACGGCAATATAAATGGCAATAAAATCAAATCGAGGCCAATAATTTTCAATTTTGACAATATCGGCAATGTGATTTTTCAAAATTTTATTTTCACGTAATAATTATCGTTTTTATGTTGTTGGTTTGCTATTACTAGCACACCTAATTTTAAATTAACTCGAATTGAATGGCACGACATTGAATCGGATGCACGCAACAAACAAAACCACATATGCATATAAATGCGCGGTGTGCTGGAGTGCTGAATTAAAATCGTGCAAATAGCGTAATTATTTGGCCGAATTGAAACAAAACAAAATGGATAAAATTCAAGAAAACGATAACAACCGAACCCGAAACCCTATGTCAGAGCCTAGAATATAAGAAGCCAAACCAACAAACGGAACGAAACAACGAAAATAAGAAGAAGAAGAAGAAAAAGAAGAAAAAGAAATAAAATATGTGCGGCGGGTTATTGGATCCGAATTAAGTGGAAAGTCGTTGTTAATCCGTTTGCAACATTCTACGAACCGACAGAGATCGAATTTAACTAAAGTCAATTCATGCGCGAATATTATAAAGAAATAAATAAATAAAGAGGAGAGAAAAAAAACAATCGATATAAACGAGAAGCAGAAAAAAAAATAATAATATGAAGAAGTAAAAGCTCAATCCAATTACTCAACAAATACACACAACACTAAATACGTAATTCTGGGTGCAGATTCCCACACGGACAGTATCAGAAAAGCAACGGGAAAAAAATTACTCAGAAATCTTGCAACCAATAAAATTTCAGGAATATAAGCACGAGAATGAGCCGATGTAAAATACATGTTATGCTTTGATTATCAGGTCTCATGCCAAGTGAAGGAAGCACAGAGACGATTCAAACACACACACACACACATTCAGTATCCTGATTGGAGCTGAACTGTGAGCCTGTGAGCCAAACCAAAACGTGAATATCAAAATCACAAATATCGGCATAAAGAGAGAAAAGAAGAAAAGAGAAGACAAAAGCAGGAAAAAAGGAGAAAAATAAAACAATCATAGCAGCAACATCAACACAGCAGCTAATAAACAAACACTAAAGTTATGCTGCTCTGTTTCAGTGATGGTAACAATCAGTTCGGGTTGTATTAACAAATGGTCGTTTCGATTTAATTAATCGATTAGAGTCGAGGCTCTATATTGTATATGCAATGGGTAGCCAGTGTAGATAGTGCGGTGTTTGCATTTTGCATTGCTGACATATACTCTCAAGTAATAGAGGCATTGGATTAGAAGTTTTTCGAATTTTTCATTTGATGAATTCATGTATGCAGTGCATACTATGCACACCAATACACAATGACAAAATTTTTGCAAATATCGTATCCATGGAAATATCCGCGATCCATGATGAATCAAAAGAAAACATACAGAGAACACGGCTACTGTTCCGAAATTTGAATGTTAATTTAGAGCGATTTCCAGGTAATCTTTAATCGCATTCACCAAATGCATAGCGCTTGTCCAATGCATTCAACACAATTATACACGTTCACATAATATGTATATACATACATATATATGTATATATATATCTTTTGGCATGCGATTTTCGTTTTATAACAGCATAAACTGTGTACAAACACCGAACCACCAAACATGTTGCTCATTTAATTTGGATTTTCGCTTTTGTTTTTGTCGGTTTGTCCATTTTATTTTCAACAGAAATCTGTAAATGATTATTGAAAAACAAAAACAAAAAATGCTTGAAGTTCGGTGTTATGGGTTGCCACGAGTGACGAACACATATCAACATATTCGAATTGGCAAATAAAGGAAATTGATAAATAAAATGAAGGTAAAAATAGCGAAAAATCGCAATAAAATTTACATTAATTCATCATATATTTGATTCCAGTTTCCAGTACGATCGTATTACGCCTATTATGGTGGCTTCAACACCGTCATACCAATAGACACATTTCTATTTTGAGATAAAACTTTATTCAAATCGAAAAGTGTTGTGAAAGAGAGAAAGAGAGAAAGAGAGAGAGAGAGAGAGGAATAAACCACAAAAAAAGCGAACTGGAATTAAAATGAAAAATAA
>GL501517.1:10651339-10666382 GCA_000149185.1 Mayetiola destructor
AGAGAGAGAGAGAGAGCAAACGCCCCATTCTCCGCATCCAATATGCATATTGCAATGTCCACTGTTTTTTAATATCGATGAAAAAAATGAATAAACGATTGGCTCCGAAACAAAAGCATCAATAATATGAATGGCATGCGATAGGAATTGACAAAAATTCCATTTTTCTTCTTTTTTTGTTCAATCATTTCATGTTGAGAATAAAAAGAAAAAATATGTGAATTTTGATAGAAGAACAAATGCTACAGAATACAGAATGAGCAGAGGCACATAAAAAAAAGATCAACAAAAAGCCACAACCTGGCGGCCGTTGACACTTGAAAAAGAATTGTACATTCGATGTGGAAATATATATTGTTCCGTTGGTCAAACTTCGAATTAAATGTTTCACAAATGAACGAAAGAAGTGGAAGAGCGAAAAAATATTTATAGAATTGTTATTACAGACTACAGACAATAATAATAATGGAACGGTGCATTCAAATGTCCAATAATAAAAAAAAAAAAATTGTATGCTTCCCAATTCCCAATAAGCGCATCTGACAACTCAATTTTCAATATTTATATTACAATTCACAATTGTTGACTTTAAATGAATAAAAACAGAATTGAATAAATCAAACAAATCAGCCAAATCGTTGAAAGGCAAAAAATTTGATTCCAAATTTTGTGCAACAAAAAATTTGATTCCAAATTTTGTGCAACAAAAAATTTGATTCCAAATTTTGTGCAACAAAAAATAAATAAGTTTTATTCAAATAATTTCTTTTAATACCGTGACATCTCGCACGTTCAATAAACAACCGGCCATTGAATGTTAATGTTGATGTCTCGATAGAAACAAATCAAATACATAAACAGTAAAATTCTAAAATCTTTAATTGAATACGGCCAAAATGTGTGGACAATTCAATATTCATTGCATCCACTTGAAAATTAGCATTTGTCTTCAATTTTGATTCAAAGACAATATCATACAATGTACCTACCTATTCAATGCGCATCACATCTATGTTGATTGTTTGAATCCAATATATAGTTATATAACTTAAGCATAAATCTTTCCGTTGACATTCATTTGTGTGTTCAGCTTATTGAATAAAATATTGAATTGAACATTGGGCATCGTTCATTTAAGATGACCGAAAAGAGATTTCCAGTTGATTATATTATAAAGTTCTATCCATACATGTCATCTGAATGTATGTACTAGTTTGAAGTCGATCTTTAATTGAAAATCATCCGACTATAAAGAGTCTTGGAAATCATATGCATCGAAGTGAATTGATCAATTTTATGTGCTGTATGCTGCGTATAGGGAGCACTAAAGCACTGAAATCTGCTTCAGCTATGCAAAATTCCAAATTCCAAAAAAAAATGAAAAGAGAATGAAAAAAAAATAAAATAAAGGTAAATAAATCGTAGAAATGCAAACTTGAACGAGTTAAATTTGATGCTCGACTTTTTTTAAATGTACATAAATAGTTCAAACGACAATAAAATATGTGTGACTTACACTGTAATGTTTTATATGTTTCAACGCTTAGGATTTCATTCTCTTTCTCTATTCTTTTTTTTCGTTATTCCAACAGATTTAAGGATGAGTATGTAGAAATGCATTCATTTGATAGAATATGCTCGTTATTATTTCACCAAAAACAATACACACACAAAACCAAAATCCACAACATCATAACTTTTTTTTGGGTAAACTGTCAGTTTATCCATAGTTGGTATAAACTCTTTTTATTAAATGAAATATTTGAAATTCATGTGAGAATTGTGAATAGCAGGACTGAACGCCAGACAAATCTTACAAATGTTAAAGATTGCATTCAACAAGAAGAGCTTATAACAATCATGGATAAACTGTCTTCTATACAAAATAGTCAAAAAGTTGAGGTTATGATTTTGTGTGTGCATTTGTATCTTCTATAAATTCGATATGCACTGAACACAAATTAAGCATTTGAATGTCATGGTATGTATATTGTGCTTTGGTTTTATAAGTAATGCAATAATTTCATTGCATTATACTGGGGCTGCCATTTTTCGCCCGCAATAATATCCGAACTATTAAGTATTTTTAGCTTGAGGTTTGGCTAGTTTCACCGGCCCAGATGTTCTGATCCATATGGACAAATCTGGATTTCACCCGGAATTTTTCATATAAATGAGAGCGTCCGGGCATGTTAAACTTATAGCCAGATTTTAAGGAACAGTTTCGACTCCGGATCAATCCGTGCGAAAATGCAGCCTTACATTATGCATGCATGTGAAGATTGCTTTAGTTTTTCAGTTCTTTAGCTCTGTATTTCATGTATTTTAATGCATATGCAATTGCAAAGTCTTTGAATTCGCAGCGGCCAACAAATTTTAATGCGAAAACAACTCAAAGAAATGTTGGTTGTGGTTCAATTATACTATGAACATAGACATCATCGTGTAATACGATGATCGACCTCTTCTATTGTTCACAATTACCATATGCACCTAGTCTCTCTTTTGAATCTTTTCTATTCTTCATTTATATGGCTAACGCTCGCCTAATGGAGATGTTACACCATTTTAATGCCATTTTTCCCCCTTCAGCCAATTTAATAATATACAATATACATTAAACACATATTTTGAAATAACATATTGGTATAAAGCGGATTTTCGGGCTGTGTATGTTGTATGTATCATATCGATATTAATGGTAAATGGAAGCAAGATGCGATGATGGTTGAGAGTTGGGACGCGATTCATGATCCATTGTATGTTGTTTTCACGTTCACTGTTCACTGTTCACTGTTCACTGTTTACTGTTCAAAAGGGACAAAGCAATAAAAATGGTATAAATGTGAAACGATTAAAAGTTCTTTCGCTTATTTGTTAGTCGTCTTGTTTAGTTTACTGGTCAGACTATTTGCATATGTCTGCCATACATAAATGAAGGTGGCTTGTTTCCTTGAGCTATTTGTTATTTTATTTGAAATTTGTATTTTGTTCTGGTGTTTATTCGTTTCTGTAGTTCATAAGTCTTGTAGATGTCGAATTCATCTTACTTTCATCGCCGATTAAAAGAGAAAGAAAGAAAGAGGGAGAGAGAGAAACAAAAAATAACAAATGAAATTGGAATCTAAATAGTTAGAGATTGGAGATCTAGCCGACAGTTACGATCTAAGCGAATGAGTCATTTCACAGACAAATGAAACTGTTTGAATGATCATTCAACTATTGCTCAGAGGCATTCGTAATATAATAATAATTGAACGAGCATATAACATTCTCCACCTATTAAGATGTAAATCTCAATTTGCGGGCTCATGTACATTTTAAACATAACTTTGTGATCGGTAGAAGCTAGAAGCGTCTTGATAATAATTTACTGATTTAACTTTGATGAAAACGATCCATTAAAAAACATATACTTCCAATATCTCTGAAAGGCTCAAATATTCAGAGTGCTTATTTTGTGTGAATATTTTTAGTTTTCATATTCGTTGACCGGAAACGGAAAAGAGCTACGATTTAAAACAGCCAAATGTTTCCACATTCGACACTTACGATTCCTTAAGAAGCATATCTTTTAAGTCACAAAATTACAATAGTCGAAGAATGATATTTTCTTCATATGCTGATTAAGTGCCATAACAAATGCACATAAACGATCATACTCTGCAACCGGCTGATGCCCCAAAGTCTACAAAATTAATCAAAAGCGGCTCAATTGGTAGCTTGGCGAAAAAGAAACGATATTTTTTTTGGAAAAAAAACAAAATTATTATTGACGAGGCTCAAAATTTTATGTTTCAATACCTATTACAAAATATAAATGCAGAACGAAATGTCTTCATTATTTTTGAATGGCATCAGCTAAATGCGTTTGAAGTTGTAGGCTGTAGCTATGAGTTTCCAAATTAAGAGTGGCAAACGAAATGATCAGGCGCACAAATCGTGTTTATAACTTTTACCTTTCAGATATCAATGATATTCATAAGCATAATTGAGAGATATTTTAAATCGTCGGTAGAACAAAAATCCGTGTTGGAATCATTTCGAACGAGGCATAAAAAAAAATTATTTTATATTTTGCAAAAATTCCATTCGAAATGTTGTTAAAACAGAGTCTTAAGATCACAAGAAATAAAACAAGAAAACGAATTGAAACATATATGAAGCAATAAAACGGGCAAAAAACCATTAAAGGAAACTGAGAGTCATTGTGACTAGAGATTCATTCAACGATTGATGAATGTTGTTTTTTTTTTCTCTTCAGTTTTCAACTAATCACCAATCATTCACATTAATTTCTTTCAACATAATTCTTTCCCATTATTTTTAATCGGTTTCAGTATTTTCCGTCGTCGTTTTTGCTTTTTTTTCTTTTTTTTGCGCTCATTCGAACTAAACTGAACCTGATTATGTACATTAAAAACGTTCCGGCAAAATAGCCACAACGCCCTCGTGAGCCATTTTATGATTTTCCGTAATTTTTTTCTTCTTTCATTTTAATACTTATATTTCGATTATTATTATTATTATTATTATTATTATTATTATTCTTTTTCTGCATGCACGAAACGTGCGAAAACAGCAAGTAATCATTAAACATGACTAAATTAAATAATTTGTGCACGATATAAATCGTTCTATGTTTTTCATGTTATTATTCGGTGAGAACAACGACAACAACAGCCATGACTATCACTGGGCCTTGTGTACGGTTTTTCAAATTTTGAACGTTTAACATTCATTTGAATTATCTATTTTTAACATCATTCGATTAACTTTGCCTTGATTGAAATTACGATAATTTTGCACCGATTGATTGTAGAATTTTCATAATTGTCTCAATTGCTTCATTATCACGTTAAGTTATTTTAATGTGCCATGTGCAACAGATATGTTTGCGCCAGCCACATCACGGTTCTCCTCATTCTTTGTGTTGAATCGGTAAAACGCTCAATTGCCCAAATTGTCCAGTTGTTGCTTGTATGCAATTCATTTTGTATAAGAGATATGGATGCGCGTGAACGTTTCAATTTTACCTCTGCTCCATAATTCATTTTGGCAGCAATCAACGCAATAAATTCGGGTATCAATTTTATTATGATTAAAATTTCTTATTGAACATAAAACTGTTCAATTTTTTATTTTTTATTAGGAAATTAACGTGCCAACGATCGAATATCGTAAATTTGCAAATCCATTTTCATTATAATCCTGAGAGTATCCAACATCCAGGAGTGAATCATGGCAAGCAATCACATCTTTCTGTCCGTTTCTGAGCCTGAGCCTGAACTGCATTTAAATGATTTGAATGTTGTTAAAATTCTAATTACAACCATGAATTTTCCTGGCAATAAATATACACTGAGGTTAGTTGAAATGGAACATTTTTGCTACAAAAATGCTGCCATGCCAAAATACCTGTTGTGAAAGTATTGATGACTTCATTAACTTGAAAACTTTTAAATAAATTAAATATGTTTCCGTTTTTAATGCTCATGTAGCAATTATATCGAAATATTGGAAAGAAAGCTTTGAATCTGGAATTGATTTCCATTTACCGGCAATAAAAAAACTTGAACAAATTAGCAAAAATTTTTTTATTGGATTGAGTGTGGTGAGTTTTATTTTCCAATATGATGATGAACTCAAGAGTATTGACTCAATCGATGATTATTATTTTTATGCTATTTCATTGCATATTTTCACGCATCTCAAACTCTTCCACTGATTTGACCTGAACAGAAATTTGCCCTTTTTTACGATCATCGTTCCATATTCCATAACATCATTCTTAACTTCACGATAAATAAACATTCGTTGCGCTAATAAAAATCTGATTTCGAAATTGCACAGGAAAATGATGTGCAATTTGTTGATCGCCGCTGATCGGTATGAATGTGACTTTGATCCACTGTGAAATGGAATAAATGCAATGCGCCTTGTTATTATAATTATTATCGATTGAAAAACCATTTTATTTTCCTTCGATTGAGCGCAGTGAGTGAGGACTGCCGAAACTATTGTAGTACAGAAGAAAATGTAGGAAGATGATTAAAATGCGTTTACATGTTTTTCACATCCATAAATGTTGTGTTCGCAATCAAATTATTAAAATTGATATGAGTATCTGATTAAGACGTTAAATGCTTCCCAATCGATCTTAACTGGATATTTGGAACGGGCATTTGGCTATTCAAAACTTTTTGAAAAGAGATACTTTTCAGTTATGGCACAATTTATGATGAAATAACCAAAAAGGCTGAACTGATTCGATGAATTTATATTTTTTATGGATCGTATTTCATCGCACGGTGGTGGTAAACATTCACTAATCAAGTAAGTCGAATACAAGAAACGAAAAAATCATAAATAATAATAATTGAATATTTTATACATAAATTATTTGAGGAGGATTTGTGGGCTTAAGTATTCCATGAAAACGCACGAATGTGCAATGTGCATTCCGTTTATTCGGCAAATTTTGAGATGTGGCCATAAAAAGTGAAACGTTCTCATTTATTTTGACAAATCGTTCACTCCTCCGGTTCCTTTAATGTCGTTCCGTTCATTTGATCAAACTATGCACATTGTACATAGATACATTTGAAATACATACATCGGTCTGCATCAAATTACGAACTCCTAGTTGCTTCGTTCGTATACTTTAATAATAATTTATTATCACAAGACGCACCTCTTTTGAACGTTTTAACGCAAAAACCCAACATTTAATGAGTTTAAACACTTTAACAGATCGATAGATAAATGCGACCGATTCACCGACTTTCGATCATTAGGGACATTAAACGAAAAAAAAAAGAAACGAAGAAAAGAACTGAGATGATGGTGAAGAAGACGAAGAGAAAAGAGCAAATGCTTCGAATTCGCGTGAAACAAGGCGTTCGCTCTCTGTCGGCTAGTTTGACTATTTTTGTGTGATCTCTCTTGTGTCATATACTCATTTCTGCGTAACAGAAAACAAAACATATGTTTTGACCACAAATAAATCATCATTCGATCATGTTAGAAAATGTTGCTTTCGCCTCAATTTTCTATCCATATCTTTGTTCTGTATCTTCCTTTTCTCAGGCTTTTCATTCCGAACGTTTTCAGCGCAATTAACAAAACACATTTAATAAATAGGAAAATAATAAAAGGATCGAAATATTTCATGAACTGTAACTTCTCAAGAATGTGCATTGCGTTCGAAATACAGGGGGTAGTTTTGCAATTTTCGATTTAATCGAAACTAATGTTCGTTTCGGAAACAAAGAAAAAAAAATAAAACAATAATAAGAGATTAACAACCGAAGAATTTGTTGTTTATTTGAAACGCGGGTGCTTCTGCAAAACGATTTTCTATTAATGTCATCTACCACACCGAATTGCTTTTAAATGGCAATTGTTATATGAGTCGGCATTTCGAATGTGGCAAAGCGAAAAATAATATGTATCTAACAAACATGAAACGAACAGAAAGAAAAAAAACAAAAGATAAAATAGGAGAACACAATGCGAAGAAGTGCAACATGGTATGAATGGTTTGAGCTATTAGCGCTGTAAACAAAAACCGAAATATCAAAGAAAAAAAAAACTCAAATGAAAAAGGATCTCGCATATGAAGAAAATGTAAAAGTAAAAATTTAGAATGAAATACAACCAAATGTGTTATGAGTACCTCCTATCGCAGACATTTTTTGAAGAAAAATAAGAACCACTGGCGCCTAAACGCATCATAGAAAATCGGAAACTTTGCAATTCGAAATTTTTTATGCACAATCAATTTTCAAGGATTTGTTACACTTTTGAGGAATTTTAAGGGAGAAAAAGGCCTAAGCCTGAATCTATCGCCTCATTCGTCTTGATAATGATTAATTTTATTTGATGTGGTGTTATTTTTCCTGTTCCATATATATATTGTACATATTTATTTCGAATCAGCATTTTTCTGTGACTTCTGGCTCTGCTTCAAATGCGTAAATGCGTAAAATCTAATAAATTATGAGTTTTTTTTTCTTCGTCTGCCTCCTCCATCGCCTCGGACACCAAACTGTGTACAGCAATTATAATCGCAAAGTATGCCAGCATCCATATAAATACATTAATAATGCTGTTTTAAACTATTTTAAAAACGTTTATATGTATATGTTGAACCATGTGATGAACATTAATGGATTTGAGCCTGTTATTTGACCATGTCACAATAGGATCAATGAGCAATGCACATCAAAAGATAAAATCAAAAAAGGCGATAAAGACATTCATCATATCGAATGAAATGTTTCGTTTAACCTAAACCGATCGTACACTATTTATCGTATTTTGTTGTAGTTAATAGCCACTGACCGAACAACTGATAATCCTTTGAAAATTGAATCCAATTTAACAGAAAATAATATTGTATCATTTACCTAATTTCAATCATATCGAAATGAATTCTGTGAAAATATTTGCAGTGATTTTGAGTTGTTAGCACATTCATTTTGATTCAAAAATCGATTCAATTGAAAATTAATGCACTTAAATGATGTTCAATGTTCCATTCTAAATTTCATTTTAATTAATGCGAAGCGGCAACAATCATGGCGAAAATCTGTTCATATTAATAAATCAACTGGTTGAACGTCAATTCATCGTCGAATATGTTAAAGTTTATATAAATAGTAGTCGATGTAACGTCCCTCTTTTCATTTTTCCATTTATATTCGATTTTCTTAAAAATGTCGAAAATCATTTTATTGACAATGCCACCAAATGTACAACACTACAACACTACAATTCTACAATATAAAACGGTTTGGTTTTTTCAACCCCAAAAACAAGCACAACATTGTAAAGCAATGCACTCTCACATAATGCTCAATTTATTAACAGTCATTCAGTTAGTGTTTAGCCGTCTGTCAAGTTTTTATTGCCTCTTGTTTGCCTCTTCTTCCTTTTCTCATTATTATATTTAAAAGCCGTAAATTGCGAATACCCGAATATCCGAATACGATAGCGCACTGCAGACTCTGCAGACAACAAAGACACAAATTTCGCGCGATAAATTTCCCATTTGAAATATTTTTTTTTGTTTCTTTATTCGGTTTTTCACCATTTTGCAAAGAAACATTCAAATAATTGCTCCTATTCCCGATTCCCGATTCTCGATTCCCGGCCACCATAATGTTAAACACATTTAATTTGAATTTCGAATTCATTTGTATTGTGTTTCCTATTGACTGTGTGACATTTATTCTTTTATTCTCTCTCGCTCTCCCTTCCCTTTTTCCCCTCACGCTCTCTGTCTCTCTGTGGCTCTGACTGCCTCGTTTTGTTAAACATTAAATGCATTTTATTTTTATACGTAAACACTTTTGAAAATTGCCATGGGATACAATATGAATGGTTTGATTGGTTGATACACTCGAATCCTATTCAATTGAACAAATTTTAAAACGTTAAATTGTTCCACCTTGAATGGAATCTGGTTAGGGATGAAAATGGTTATTATTATTAATATTATTATTGTATTTGACTTGCATTTGTTAAACGAAATGCCATTTTAAACGATAAACTGATTCACTGCTTCATTATTTGAATGTTTGGTGCCTGAGTGTTTGTGTGTGTTAGTGAGTGCTGAGAATTAATTTGCCGAAACTCGTTTTGTGTTTCCATGATTCACCGAACAATGGATTTGGTGAATATGAAAAATCATTCGAATGAAATGTAGATTAACAGTGTTCATATGATCAACATGTTGGATGCTGGCTGACATAGAGACCAGTCAATATCAAATGGAAAAATGATTTTCATTGTCAAGATTGGTTGCTGTATGGCTGTTTGAGAAATAACAAAATCGAAAGCAAAGGACAAAATGAATGAAACATCAATCCCTATTTATACAAGTAAATGTGCACAATAAATTGTGTCACTAATAATGCTCAATAAAAATTGTTTAGCTGTGCAACGACGCGTGATGCATGTTTCATTGTATTTAAAATGCATTGAGCCATTCGTTCCGTTAAAATGTTTCATTTCTTGTTGTTGTTGTTGTTGCTTTGTTTCAACCATTTATTTGATGCTTCCGAATGCTCAGAACGGGAGAGGAATCTCCATTTTTGGTCAGTTTTGTTTTTTTCATACAGAATTCACATATCTAGTACTTACATTCCCGAATGACCATCACCAATCGAAATGTTCGCCATTCTGCAAATATATTCAATCACAAGACAATTCAGTGAAATTGTTGGAATTAAAATTGAATGAGAAACAAATTTAGTCAAATGTAACGGCTGATGAGGGGAATAAATAGCAATGGCAGAAAGTAAAAGAAATGTCACAAAAGTGTGAAATAAACAACGTTTTAATGATATTTCAAGCATTTTGAAAATCATGAATGGTTGTTAAATTGAGCATAAATCGACATTTGTCGGGATTTGGAATGGAGACATCGACAGTAAATCACAAGTTGCATACCATGAAACATTGGACGCACGGTGCACAATGTGCATTCGAGTGTTCAGAAAGGCTGCCATTGAGTAACGGCCAAACCAAATGATAACTGAACTAAAGTGAAAATAATAATAATAATAACACTTTAATGAACTTTGATTCTATTAGCTCATTATTCATTCATTTCCATAACAAAATACTCATTATTTGCAGCTATTCTGTAGGTGATTAATATTCTTAGAAACATAAATAACAAATAACATTCGAATTTCGAATGTAATGATCGAAATTAACTTTTGATTTCAATTTTTGTTAATTTCACTCATTGCCATTTGTTAAACGATGCTCGCTGTTCACAATTGATTATTTGCTGTTTGTTATCTGCCTCCGATTAATTAATGAATGTCCTGCAAATGAAAACAAAGCAATTAATAACTCCTAGGAATGTCATTTTTTGACGCCAAATTTCCAGTTATTAAGAAAAAACCAGAACAAGACGATAAACAGCTGAGAAAAAAAAACGTATTCTATTTGAGCGATTACAACCGGCTCGAACGCTGAACTCATTGAATTTTAATTTTTACAATGAGTGATCAATGATTTTATTTATTCTTTTTCCACAATCGAAAATCGAAAGCGTTTCTAAACAGATTTGTTTGGGTTTTTGTTGAGGTCGGCTTCGATTGGATTTGTAGCTAACTATCATAACAAATAGAAATGAAAAAATTCGAATATAAGTTGCTTTGTGTCAGATAATAATAATAGCTAGCTTTGTAGCTTCAAGTGCTGTTGTTGGTCCGTTATGAATTCATTTGCGACTTTGTATATCAATTGACTGGATCAAAAGGTTGGGACGGGTTATCAAATTTGAAACCAATTAAATATTTGGAGGACATAATGTTGTTAGTACACAATTAGACCGCAATTATGGTATGTTTGTTTGTGTAAACGACGAATCACTCATCACGAGTGTCAATCATTTTGAAAACAAAAAAAAACCATCCGATTTTACGATCGAAATGAAGAGAAAAGTCAAGAAATAAAGAAAAAAAAAATTTGATAACCTTTTTTACGAAAACACTCCAGCAGTGAATGATGTGAATTATATTTTATATGTGGCTCATTATACCATTTCGCAGTCTGAGCAAAATTGATTAGGGCGCAACCGCAATGCAAAGTTTATATTGAGGAATTGATTAAGATGCAAAGACAACACAAAATCAGCAGAAATCCAAAACAAATGTGGAAAAATCGTAATTGACCAATTACTTATTACATTTATGAACAATTAATTTGATGAGCAAAGCGTCAATGGTGATCGCACAGGATATTTTTCACAGTATTTAAGGCGCTTATTGCATTCACTTGTTTTCGTATGAACGACGATATGTGAAAACTGATTTTTTTCGGTCATTATTTTCTTTAAATTGGGTTTGTTTTTCTGCGTTGATGATTTATTTGTCATATTCGGAATGGTGATAACTGATAATAATAATTATATTTTTGAAAAAAAAAAATAAAAAAATAAAAAATATTCAATCAACAAAATGAACTCAAGTGATACGTATAATGAGATGTATGATGTACGCACGATGTGAATAATATTTGATAATAATAGAGTTTAAAGTTCGAATAATTGATTTTTCGACAGTTTTTTTTTTTCGGAGTTTTAAGAAAGTAACAGATAACCGAAAACAGGAAAAATCACAGTTCAAAAAAAAAAATCCCGAAATAACATTCCCTGGAATACCCGTAAACAATTTAAGGAATTTTTGAATGAATCGGTTGCTCAAAATGTCAAACATTCGATTGACAAACATCACATTTGAATTGATGAAAGGATAATTTATCATTTGAGTGCATTGAATTTTGTAAATATTAAAATCATTTCGTCTCAATTTTCCTTTTTATAATTCTGATGAATTGACGCAACTATCACTTAATCATTCATTCAATATTATATTATTTATTCAAGTTCATCAGGTCTAATTGAATAAGAAATATATATATTCATTACAATTATTATTTTTATCGAATGTCAATGATGTGATTCGAATGAATACAAATGTTTTCTATCATTTCGTTACGATTCATTTGCGTGAATATTTTCTTCGGAGAAATGTTTGTTCGGATTTCGATTTGATTCTACAATATTCGATGAATATTGAATAATTATGACAATGATCAAAAGAAGTTATCATTACGCTGTCGTTTGTTCCGTATCGAAAATCAAGTATAAAAGAATTCAATGCTAACGATGAGTAAATTTTTTTTTTTTTGGTAAAATTCATTGTACATTGTACATACATTGGAATTTAAAAAATTCTTTTCATTTCATCGTTCGACTGGCTAAGCCATCCGCTCACAGCAAAGGGAGATACATTTCGAATATTTGTTTGTATAATTAAATTAAAAGAAAAATGATGATTTTTTTTTTCTTTGGAGCGAAGCAACTGGCAAATTTATGGTTGACATTCGGTATCGAAATTCGTTAAACACTAATGATTTTCGGATCCGATCGGATCGGCTAAATTTGAAAGGAATGTCGAATGAAATCTGCCAAACCATCAAATGACTTTGGAATGGAAGATAAATTGCTTCTCTTTTTTTCTCTCTTTAGTTGAACATAAGATAAAAACAGTTTGCAATGCAGACAATTTAGTAAAAGAAGAAACAAAATGAATACACGCCCTCATCTATGCAGGCCATCGCCAACATGCTTTTTTTCTTTGTTTTGTTTGTAGAATTTTTATTTTCCTTATTTTTTGGACACACAGCTCTTCATCGAAATGCTGATTCTGAATTCCGAGTAAATTTATTCCTTTCATAGACGAACACACGCCAAACTATTTGGAACAAAAGGCTCAATCCAATGCATTATCGGTCCAGTGAATTGAATCAATTGAATGGTGTTCAATTGGAACGTTACAAACAAAAGACAATTTGAAATAGAAGAAGAAGAAGAAGAGCAAAAAACGAAAATGAAAATAAAAACAAAAACAAGAACCGATTTTCATAAATCGAACATGATGGTCAATTCGACTAAAAATAAACTCTTGAAATGGTGAAACAATGAAGAAGCAAAATAGAACTAAATCAACCACTTGCAAAATGTTCATCGCTACATGCCTCCTTCAATTATTATTATTATTATTATTGTTATTATTATTATCCGAATGGAATGAAGAATGTGGATGTGTATTAGACTAGACATACTGCGCTTCAGAAGAATGAAAAGGCCAATTTAAGTGCTTGTTAATTCCTAAAGACTAAAGTGATGTGTGTTGCCAAATTGTAAGTGGATACAACAGTATAAACCTAACTGTTCCATCTGCACACCATTTACCTTATGTATTCAGATAATTTTCTTTAGATCTTTGTTTTGGCTTTGTATTATTTTATTGTTAAATTGAAAACGATATGTGGTAAGAACTACCTTTTTGGCCAATTCTGACGTAAAATGCACCAAACAATAAAATCAAAGAGCTTCAAAAACAAAATCAGTGTAAATCATTCGGATTTAGTGCGTGTTTGTCACACCTTGCCATTCCCGAATTGTTGGGCAATTTCGTGAAATAGCCGAAATGACCAAAATCGCATATGCTCTTAAATCTTCACTTCGGATATACACAAGTGAGTTGAAAAATAAAAAACTGAAACAAGATACGAGGCAAACGTAAAAAATACACATCAAAGTCAAAAATGCGGCACGATGCGGTGTCTTTGCCTCTTTGTGACAAATATGAAACAAATAAACAAAATGGAATTGACAAAGATAAGTGAATACGAAAGCCCACATTAAAAATCACACATTTTGTCACACATATTTTATCAATGTCCATGGCCCATGGTCCGGCCCTGGTTCCGTATGGACCATTATATGTAGCTGCATGTTTTCATTCAGATTGAAAATAATTGGGAACTTTTGAAACATTTTTGCGTGGGCTATATAGGAAATGTTAACGAATGATGATTATGATAAATGCCACCAAAATCACATTGGTGAGTGTTTTATTTTGAAAACGCACTTCAGATTTTCGAAGGTTATTCTTTATTCTATACGCTTTGTATTCGTTCTCTCACTCACTGTTTGCTGCAAACAGAGACAGAAAATTGCACGAAGTAAAACAACTGAAATCAGACATTTGTGTTTATGTATACAGTGACTAAAAATTAGCAATGGATTCTTAATTGGTGTTTTTATGTCGTTTGGTTTTTTTTTTCAGCGAAAAAAAAAAATCAAAACAAGAAGAAAAAACAAAAACGATCAGCAGACGAATAGTTTGGCGACATTTGACACGACAATCGAGCAACAGAAAAAATAAAATAAAATTGCACACAGAGTGGGAATGAGTAGATGATGATAATAATAACAATAATAAACAGTCAATGGTGAACTAACATGCGAAGTATCTCGTCTTTCCCTATTGATTCTTGAATTTGTCGTTTGTTGAGCCATACAAGATGCAAAATCGTTTTGTCTTCTTTTGCATTTTCAATCGAACATCGCAACAAAATGCATCTTTTGCATCAATGGATTAATTTCATTCCAGGAGCCAGTAATCCACACACACACACACACACACACACACACAGCAGAAGAAGTAGT
>GL501517.1:10666514-10682544 GCA_000149185.1 Mayetiola destructor
ACACACACACACACACACACACACACACAAGGCAGAGAAATGAATTGCAGCCACAGCACAGCACAGCATACCGATCCAAATGAACATGCGAAATGGAGAACCTACACAAAATTTTGCACAGTAGCAAATTCAAATCGCCAAAACCAAAACCAAAACCAAACGCCATAACACAACGCAAACACGAAACAAAACCATGATTACGCGATAATAAATTGAACAAATAGAAAATCAATGTTAGCGGCGCAACTAAAGCATCAATTCTCACGTAAATTACAAAAATTGATCGTTCAGTTGTCGCTTTATTTTATTTTATTATAATTTCGTTGTTTATTTATTTGTAGTTTTTTTTTTCATTTTTTTTTCAGTGTGCATTCTGCGTTCGTCTGATTTTGAATGACTCTTTCCATCCATACAGTCTTCATCAATTTTATCTGTTTCGCAACTTTGCATGCATTTGATATCATTGAAGTGTTAAGTGTGAACCATGTTCGCAAATGCAAATAATAATAAAAAAAAAAGAAAAATTGACTAATAAAAGTGACTGAAGTAAATTCTTGAAATTGTTTTTTTTTATTTATTTGTTGCTATTCATTTGCTTTCAAGTTCTAACAATGCGTTAGCCCCTTCAAATAAACAACTTACAGTATATTGTGTGTTGTGTACAGTGTACACACATTTGAACGGATCTTTTAGTGGGACGGAGGTACATGACTAACACAAAACTGTTTTCATTCACAATCAACGATATGTCGAGGACATCAACGAACTATCCATTAAATTAATAATAAGATGCGAAGAAGAAGAAGAAAGAAGATAGATTCGATCGAACGTTTGCATTTTCACTTTGGAATTGCATTCAGATCCGCAGCAGGAATTCTGCCCAATTTTTTCGTTGTAAACATTTGAACGATGACATTATGCCCGCTGAACGGACACTGTGATGGATTTTATAACTTGCTCATATTGTGTCACTCCTTTTATGGATTGAAGATGCAACAAAATAAAATGAAGAACATTCACAATTCACATTGTGACAGCCACACGCACACATAAATTGCCATTCATACGCATAATGATACACTACACGTTGGATGATGATGTTGATCTGTGCGTTCAATATCCAAAATGGCATGCGAAAGAGTATAATATTCACACGCACCAAAAGGAACAACAAACAATCGAACGGCACCGGAGATCCCAACCAAAAAGGAAATAATAAACCAAAACAACATTCAGAGACGAAGAATCCAAAAAAAAAAAAAAAGAGAAAAAAGAACCAACAAAACCATACGCCATATGAAAAGGCAAAGTTGACGATTAAAAAAGGAATGGTCGAACGCTAATTTGATTGCCACTTACAAACGAACGAGGTTTCAAAACTCCAACATGAAATCGAATGTATGTGAAAAATTGTTCCCACTGTGATGTTGATATTACACATTTGCTGAATTATTGATTATTCGAATTGTAATTTTCCATATTGTAGCAGCCTTGAATGTTGTATGTGCAAAGTGTGCATTGTGGTTGGTATCGTTTTGACAGATTTTCAGATAAATTTATTGTTCAATGTTGAATATCATTTTCGAAACCGGAAACAATAATCAAAAAAATGCTCAATGATAATAAAATTAAGGTCGATGCAAAATTCCCGGGAAAAATGTACTAAATAAAAATGGTCCCCAAAATATTGCTCCGAGTTCATCATATAATGGATGCTTACATTCTTACAAAAGAGTCCATTTTTTAGCTGAAACCAACAGAATAAGAAATGAACATCATTTTTTAAATACACTGATCATGATCGTGCGATCAGACACATCCATGTGACTTACGCTGTCCCATTAGTTACGAATAATAGCAATGGCTCAAATAACAAACTTGTTTTCACTAACACTGTTATATGTCACGAGCACAAGCTTCATTCATCGAGCACTCAACCAAATGAATTCTATAGCAAAATAGATTCATCTCAGCAATGCACGATGTCAATGATGTTGGGCTTTGGTGTTTGGTGTTGCACTACATACTGTACAATTTCTGCATTCACAGCACAATTGATCGAATGCAGTGACAATTGCAGTCGACTTCGACTGGAATTTTCAATATGTACAATATTTATTCTGTTTTTTATTGTATTTTACAAAAAAAAAGCATACACGATAAATCCAGTCAGTGCGATCAGTAATCAAGAAAAGAAGCGCATTCCATTCAATATAATATGGTCACATGAATGTAATAACTCTCATTATTTATAGTTTTATTGCACCGAAATTCTCTTTTATCGATCACCACAAAAAGTCACACCATATAAACTGTCTGAAAGTGTCTGAAAGTGTTAAAACAAAATTGGATACATTTGATAGTTTGATTGTACAATACATTACCCTAATTCGTTTTAAGTATTTCCTCAGACCAAACGAAATCGATTAAAAACTTCAGTGTTTGATTTCGGATTTCGGACGTTACATCCATAATTTGAGATTCTATCGGAGCACCGATAATTCCAAAAAAAAACTTATTCCAAGTGTTAAAATTTCTTTAGGTGCATATATAAAGAGCACATGCAGTGCATTCATTCAGAATCGTAAGCTTATTATACATATAAAAGAAACAACAGAGATAGAAATAAAAAGGACGAAAGAACAAAACAAATTTGCTGTTATTCAATTGGTTGACAATTGCGCCACATGTTTCGGATTCATTATATTTGTTTTGTTTGTTGGAATTGAAAAATCTGTTGGAATGAAGTAAAACCAAAATTCCAACATCCAAACGAACAACATTCTCGAAAACTGTCCGAATTCAATCATTGAACATATCGAATGATGATTGCTTGCCCACAAGACAGATGTAATCAAAAACAGTCAACAGTTTTTTTTATTCTTCTTTTCTTCACTCTTTTTATATTTAACAACATTAAAAAACCATCAAACAGATACAGCAATACAGGACAACGTAAAGAGATCGGATGAGATAGAGCGACAAATATTTTTCTTCTCTCAATAAAACAATACAAATGAATCAACAGGAAGCCGTTCAATTATTATTATTGACACGTAAATGGAATTATTGAATTGCGAATAGAACAGAACAAAAAGGACGTATTTTGTCGCATTTTTATTTAAATGCGATTTTGTATTGATTGGAAATTTTTTTTTGTTTGTATTTGTTTTTGTATGTTTATTACGTTCAGTGTCTGCATGGATCTGATGTATTCGTTTTGTATTTGCAGTAAAACCGAATTTATTTCATTTATCATTTAACGCATCAAATGTGCACCTGCGTTAAGTCATATATGATTCAGACACCGAACCATGTATGTATCTTAGAGATCGATATTAGTTGAGTTTTTTTTCCACTTGTATTGGATGAGAAACCAAACGAAGAATTTTTCGCATACGTCATCAAACCATCGCACAGACCATGGCTAAAGCGAAAAAGTGCAAGAAAAGTAGAATAATCCATTGAAAACAAATGAAAACGATATTAATGCCCGATATGAGAAATTATGAAAACCGGTAGCTGCAGATTTTATATCAGACGATCATTGGCCGAACGCTTAATTGATTGTCACCGATAATAATGAATAGTTTTTTTTTCTCTTTGCTGTTGCAGGGCAATGTTATTTGCTCATTGTTTTCCCAACCCAATAACAGAGAGCATTTTCATTTTTGGGCCGATGTAGTTTATATTTTTTAATTTTTTTTTATTCAATAGAAAATGAACTCAATATATCGTCTTCTGCTCACGTTCAATGTCCACCACTCAAGTGGTAAATATAAATCATATTGTGCCCAATGTCCAATGCTCAAGGTGTTATTTGCACACTGCACACTGAACACATTCAATAATCATATAATTCTTGTTTCTGGTTGTTTTCGAGTGGAAGGGAGAGAGAGAGAGACAGAGAGAGAAAGAGAGAGATGAGGCAGAGGCAGAGAGAACACTTCAAGAAAAATGTTGCGCGCGAAATTGTGCTGCATTGTCAATTCAAGTGGGCATTCAAATAGTTTTTCTATAGGATTTAAAATCTTGTTTCTTTTGCAATAATCATTTTGTTGGTGTTATTGCTATTGTTGCTCCTTTTTTGTCGTTATTTTGGTGTATTGTTTGTTGTTGTGATTTCTTTCATTGTTTGCAATTGTCCTTTCGAGTTATTGTTTAAATAATAATAATTTTTATGTTGGCGTGCTGCTTTATTTTTTTCAATCATAGTCTTAAAATTGGTCTGGCGCCAATAGTCTGCACCAACCTCTTTATACTCTCTACTCTGTACCATCAATGTTGTTATTTTCTGCTGTCAAGATTTCCTTGCTGTTTATTGTTTCAAAAAGAAGATGGTTTGTTTGTGATTTTTCTTTGGAAGCACATTTTGAAAGTGTTTCTATCCCCTTTTTCGGCTTGCTTGAAATCTCGGGTAATCGTTTATTTTTGGTCGCGGCATCTGGTCTAGGGAGGACAGTTCACTCTGGTTTTTTCTGGCCATATCAATGGCACTTCGTCTTGTTTTCAATTGATCCAAAAATAAAACTAATAAATTAAATAATGATGCACACATCCCATTCGGATCATGGGTGTTCTTGCAGCACAAAACAATCAAAAATATTATTTTTATAATTATTATTATTCATTTCTTGCCACAAAATTTATTGAAGTTGAATCAAAAATCAAAAGACGCACAATTAATAGACGATTCGATTCGATTCGATTTGTTTCTTTCAAAGAATAAACTAAATTGGATTGTATTGGGTCGAATTGAATTGAATTGTTCGTTTTGTTGAATGACTGTGTGAGAAAATGAGTGTGGGTTGAACATTTGAGAAGCCGGTGAATCAAATGAATAGAAATGAATAGCCCACATATCACACACACAAAAAAAAAATGCCACTGTCTTCATCATTAAGTGCTGCACAGTTTGCAATCATTTTAAGATTATTTCGATCAACGCGATAACAAAAGCATCAAATAAAATATGTAATTGCTTGATCGGATTAAAATTGAGAATAATAAAAGAAAGAATACAAACACAAACGGACACCAAACCAAAGTCATAAACACAGTTTTTTTTTTTGTGTATTGCTTTTCGATATGCAGCTATAAAATGCGATCGTGCGTTTGAACTGTAGAAAATACCAATGATAATAATAATCATGAGGCATCACACCACACCACATACAAACATATGGATTGTATTAACAACCCGAATATTGTAATAAATCAGCTAATGTGTAATAAATATAGAAATTTGACACTGGCTAATAATATCTGATTTATTGATGTTATTTGTAACCGAAGCTCATCGGTTTCTTTGGCATCATTGGCATCTCTGAGCCACGAACGAAGATGTTCCTTTATTATTATTGTTATTATTATTCTTTTCTCAATCTTATTTTCCATTGATTTTGATTTTAATTTCATCGCATCATTTGAAAATGTGGTCGACTTCGACTACTCGTTTATCTCTTTGAGTATTATGATTATTATTATTTTTCAACGATGAGATTCCAATGCAGCAATTCATTTGCACCAAAGAAAATATATCATATTATGGACTATGGACAATGAGCCGGGCATACTCGGCAAACACACAAACACACACACACACACGTTACACACAATAACAAACCATTAAAAATTGTAAATACAAACCATAAAAATCATTTCAGATAATTTTTATTATTCATCGTGTTCATTTATTCGTTTGTCGTTCAACCATCGTCCACCGTTCCGGTGTGTTTTATACATTTCTTCTTCTCACTGCTTTTGTATGAATTGAATTGAATCGAATCGAATCGAATCGAATCATAATTTGGATGGTTATTGAGAGTATGCGTTGAAAGCGAATCCGATAATAATAATAATGGTTTTATCATTCAATGGTTGTAACTCTCTGTCTCTGTAAAGCAAACTGGAATTCTTCAAAATGAAAAAAAAAAAAATAAACCGAAAAGAAAAAAATACAAAATTGAAGATCACCAAAGAACCGCAAAGAATGAACACCGTACTGAAAAATCGACTGTTAATTTCGTTACCAAAATGAATAACACGTTTTTAATCATATTTATTTCAATAAATTTTTCAAAATTTTTACATACGTTCACAAGCATACATCGTTCACCATAATCAATATTAGTTTCTTCGACTTGAAATCCATTTCCAGTTGTATTCAATGCAATTCTTCAATAGCCAACAGCAAAAAGTCTCAAAAAAAAAAAAAAACTGCAAATAATAATAATTTAGCAAATGATAACGAATGATACGATTCATTGGATGACAAAATGATTAACAACAATGCGTAGTAAATTTAAAATGATTTCACTCCCGTTCTCCCACTGATGCTTTCATACGGCTTGTTTTGCTTTCCGTTTTCGTTTTCGTTTTCTTTTTTCTTTTTATTGCATTAATATTCAAATAAATCTTAAAATATTTGCTCACGAATCGCAAACCGTTTGAACGTTGCGTAGATATAATAAAACTTTGTTGCAATCCATTCACCATTCATCGGTATGTATTTTAAACACTGTAAGAACGCAAACGCCGAATGCTGTACAGCGTTCAGTATAAAGATGAAATTCAATTTGTAGCATTTTGGCATGCATAAAGTATTTGACATTCGGCACAAATCCATTCATTTTCGGAATTTCGAATGAGCAACGAGACTGGAAATAGAATTTAACAACTCAAAGCTGACTGACTGGTGAGGAGAGAGAGATAGAGAGAGAGAGAGAGAATGAATGAATGAATAAAATGCAAAATTGTTTTGCAGGAACAATTTATAAATGACATGAATAAGGCGATGGTGTCATCATTTGTTCTTTAATTCTATTGTATTAATTATAATTTAATGCTACGAATTTAATTTGTATATTCGCGAAATAAATAAAATACGTACGGATGGCAAAAGTCAGAATGAAGCGAGAGCTATAATAAATTGTCACCGTGGTTATCATGGCCCTGTCGTATACGAAATGCTGTATTAGGACTATAATTTATGTGCCGGATAAAAACGAAAATTTGAGTTAATTCAATGAACTTTCATTTTGTAACATGGGCACGAACGGAAAGCGGAGAGGGGATTAGAATTAACAGTTAACATCTTTAAATGCTGTTTTTATATGGTGTAAACAATTCAAATTTTGAATCAAAGATGGCGAACCAAATAGTTTAAATTACAATTGCCCTTTGCGAAAATACGAGGAAACAATCTTCCGTTTTACTTCCGTTTGATTCCCGAAAGTCATTAAATAACCAGAGTACGCAGTGTTTCGAGCACTTTATTCAGATACATTGAAAAATCACTGTGATTGGCTCTTATTCCAATGGAACAATGATTCAGATTGTGGTTATAAAAGAGTTGACCACGTTGAAATCGAAAAACGTAGGATGAAAGAAAATGGAAAGACAAAACAAGCGAAAATAAATTAATCAGTTTAACGAAATGACAAAATGCTTTTAAATACATAATAATAACATCTATGGACTATTTTCCATTGGCTTGGTAGTGTTGAGAAACTTGGTACTTCACTGGAACCTCAATGAAAAATCGAAACGGTTCATTCCGGATTTATAGTGTTAAATTTGTAATAATACCTGCTTTGCCCATTGAACTACCATCAATTCGAATCCATATACCTACCAACAAAATCGCAAAATAAAAACCATAAAAACTTCTTCGAGTATTTTGGATTCAAATGTATATTTCACTTCCTTTCTCCCTTCGATTTGAAAGGATAGCATCACAAAAGCTTCAAACTTAAATCGATTATAACGATGAGAGCCGAATCTTTGGAGGCTCATAAAAATCTCTTCATCTTTTCATTCTCATGATTATCATTATAATAACAAAACATCCGATTTCGAATGTATGAATACCGTTTGATGATTTGGTTGGTCAATTAGAGCACATATACTTTGCTGTGTCCCGTGCTTCTTATGTACGCAGTTTCATTTGAAATTCTGCATGTGATTTGTAGCAAATATTTTCGAATAAAATCGGTTGAGGAACAATTATTGTGTGCGCGTTCCGCTGGGCAGCTTTCATGCGGATGTGATTTTTCTTGTAGATGACCACCGATTCATATTACATGTATATTTTAATAAGGCCATTAAAAATTATTTGATTCCGAAAAAAAAAAATTAAACAAAATACACAAAGTTAAATAGCATTTAAGCCAAAAGTCAAACGATCAAAGATGAAAGAAGGAAGAAAGAGACCAAAAAAAAATGGAAATTTAATATAAACAACAGCAACAGAACCAAACAAGATGGAATACATTTTTCCGAATGCATATGTGTGATGTCAAAAACTGAACAAATTTGGAATTTTCTCATTTATTCTGATTTATCAAAATTTGGTGCACGACATTTGGTTTTTTCTTTTTCCTGATTTTCGATTATTATTATGATTCATTTTTCCCTTTGTTTCAGTATCAGCGACAATGCTGCAAGCGTTGGTTCTTACTATCGAACATTTTTTCCACTTTCCACAATTCAAACCGTTTTGTTTGTGCGATCAAAATTCAAAACGTTTAAATGGTTATTTTTGCTCTAGATTTCGGTAGGTAAATAGAATTTGGTTAAAGAAGATTATATAGAACGGTTGGAATCAGAGAAATAAAATGAACGGAGAGCATAAATCTTCCAATTATAAATATTGAAAACATAACTAACAAGAGATTTTTATCTTTGGAATGGGCTTCTGCTTCTGCTTCTACTTCTGCTATTGCCTTCGGTTCAGCCTTAGCGTTCAGCATTCATTGCATAAATGTTGGTTGCTTCTTTCTCAAAAATGAAATGAACGAAAGAAAAAAAATTTGTCACGAATCAATTCGAATACAATATTAATTACATATTAATTTTAAAGATGACATACGAGTCGTGTATTGAATTATACGCATTTTATTCAAATTAGGATTCACATTCTTGGAATCTGTTTATCATTGAAAAGCCAACAATAAATATAAATACGCATTTAAATTCGAATAAATTTTTTTTTGTTTCGATGGAATAAAATGAAGCGATAAACAAATCTAAAACAGATTGTTTATCTAATTTCTTCTTTTACAAGTATGATATTCTTTTTTTTCTAATTCATTTATCTTCTTTGTTCGTTCATTCGTTTCGCTATAGCAACGGATGTATATAGAATAGCCGGTCAGCACCTGCCACAATCCAGAACTCACAATCCACTCATTAAAAATTATATTATTATTATTATTATTATTATTGAAAATCATCATAACGGGAAGCAATATTGTATGTGATAGGCAATAGGCGATAGGCAATAGGGCACAATCGAAAAAAATTCGACGAAATGAAATCGTTTTCACCTAATTGGCAAGTTCCTTTTCTCATAAATCTAAATATAGTAAATGATCATTTGACTCATGGATGTGAAGTGTGTATCGTTTCCCTCAAAAATGAATCGTTTATGTCATTAATGATGGGCTATTACATTTGGCATTGCTTAATTCTTTGCTATTGCATCGTATATTGTATATACATGTTCGGTTCTCTAATTAACAACAACCACAAAACTGATTTGAAGATGGTTCAAGCGTAAATAAGCAAATCAATGCATCTATATTTTCAAATGTTAATTTTCAATTTTCACCACAGCAGCAGCAACATTCTCGAGTTGAAACTTCTTAATCACATTATTATATTTTATTCTTAATTTGTGTGCCCGATGAGCTCATGCACATTTATCATAAACCGAAAAAGATGGAAAAAAATAAAAAAACCAATTCATGGAATTCATTTCGTTGAAATTCCAACGAAAAAACAGAGAGAGAGAGAGAGAGAAAATAGCGAAGACCGAGTAATAATATAGCACCGAAACGAAGAAAACAAAAAAGGATAATTTTCTTCTCATATTTCTCTACCTTTTCGAGCATTAAGCAAAATGAAAAGCATGTGGTTTAATGCTGTACGTATATTATGTAGCCTAGTTACGCACACCCAACTTGTTCTATGTCCATTGTAATGGATAACAGGATACCAATGATTCATTTCAATTACAATGTCTTAACAAACACCCTCAGCAAATTTTTTTCAGTAATTTTCTATATTTTTGCGGAAATTATACAGCACTATTGCATTCGCATTCGCATTCGCATTCGCCCGCATTGGCTTCTTTGCATGTTTCAATGAAAAACATCTTATTAATGACAATATGTCACATTTTTAAAAACAATAAATCAAAACCGATTTGTAAAAACTCCCATTTGCGTTTCACTTACAATGTGACGCTGTTGTGGTTGTGGCATAGAGAAGACAACGAATCCTAAATCTAGAACATTTACATACATTACAATATGATGCAACTGTAATGCGCACGCATTTGAGCATATTGAGCGCGTTGAATGCTCAAAAATGATAGATTCATGAGCTTCAGGCTTGAATGGTGTCACTTTGGAAAATTTATGGGAACGTGTGTGAATCAGGTTATTCTAATGAATTAATAACTATTTTCGTTTAATAGCAATAGCAACAGTCAAACAGGCAGTCAACTGTAGAAAAAGAAGAAGAAGAAAAAATGCCGGAATTTCAACGATTCAATTATGAAACGGAAAACATACATTTAAAATTTAAACCAATCGACTCGGTGACTTTTCTCTTGGAATTGGCGGAAAGAGAAAAATGAAATGATGATATTCAAATGAGAAACAACGAAATTTCAACATTCCATCGACATAAAACGCTACTTATAGTTTTGAATTCTTTGGAAATTACATCATTTTTCAAATGACAAAAAATTTGGAGGGATAACGCTTCCGACAGACACTTTGGAGTCATCGTAATCAACACACCATTTAATAATAATGATATGAAATCACTTTTTCTTTTCCGCCATCCATAATGGTGGAACAAGTATTGGTTTTGGGTGTTCTCGTAGTTAGTTTTTTTTTAATAACTCTCTTTAAGTCAAAGACTACACATCAATGCAAATTCTTTTATCGCGTAGAGGTAGTTCTCAGCATGATCCCTATTGATTTTGAAGGTATGAGATCTCATAGAGTTCTTTTTAATGGCAACTACAGTGCACCCTATAAAAACATTTTCTGAAATTTTTTTAAAAACACTTTCTGAAATTTGTTTAAGAACATTTTCTGAAATATTTTGAAAAAAATAATTTGAAACGCGTAGAAAAACTATTTTTCTTTTGAACATATTTTCTGTTATTCACTTAAAAAAAAATCAAAACATTATTCACAGTGCTGAAAAGTATGTTTTAATCCTTAAAACCAATTATTTTTATACGATTTGGTATGGGCTTTTCTGAAATTTGACTGAATATATATCAACGAACGATAATTTAGACGGACAAAAAGGTTAGCGCATGATATAAACGCTGGTGTTGTTGCTTTTGCTGCTTTAGCTGCTGATACGCTGATGTTGACATTGACTCTGCAACGTAAATTGTTTATCTATAATTTTTTTTCAAATCGTCAATAAATCAAACTAAAATCAAACTTGTTTGTTCTCGCCTCTTATGTAAGAACATTTTAATTCAATGGGCCAAATTTTAGAAATGTTGAATGCTCGTGTGTTTGCCATTCGATATCTAACGACCAGATTAGCATTATTCTGTAACGGAACCCTCTTTATTTTTCGATTCAATTCATTTTCCACTACATTTTATTATCGGTCGGCTTAATCAGCAAATGCTAACGAGATATTATTCCAGTAAAGACTAGAAAGCGCCACTCGCTTAACTTAAATATTGCCATTTTCAAAAGGAAAGCGAATGAAAAAACGCAAATAAAAATGAAACGATGTAAAAACAATGTCCGCTCGTTAGAGTCATACGAAAATCTGCAATGAAGAATTATTGAGTTATCATAATCGGTAAGCAAATTAAAAGGACAGCCACTGAATTTCCTATTCTGAATGCAGAATGATCGTTTAGAATACGATAAGCATCCATTATATGTAGATGCTATCGAGCACAGAATAGAAAGAGAAAGACCAAAAAAAAATGAAAAAGAAAAAACAACGAAATAATGACGATTATGGTGATCCGGATCTATGATGCAGGAAAAGCATCTCTGTTATTTTTTGGTGCCGTTTTCTATAAATTTAATGACATTTTGATCCAACTTATGTGGAATATAAAAGAACAAAGGTATAATATAATATTAATGCCATTGCGTACCATTTGTAAATACTTTTCATCTTCAATCTTTTTCAATTCAATTTAATAGGATTTTCCATGTATTTGATAATGAACAACAGATTACCTGCTTATAAAATATACTCCTTTATCCTCTAATCGTTCACTAAAGATCATATGCTATGATTTTTTTTTTTTTTCTTTAACTGTATTTGGTTTTCGATTCCAAATTATGAATGTGAAATCTCACATTATGCTAAAATGTTATGGGCGCACACACAAACAAGAAACAGTTCCGGCCACATTTGGTGATGGTTGAGGTCCTGCAGCTTATACCATCATTTTCAATTTAATAATATCAAATACTCCCGAAATGAACCAAATGAACGGCATTAAAGAATTTAGTCGAAGAAAAAGAAGTTTCCCTGAAAACTAAACAAATATTATTTCTCAGGCACACATGAAAACAAACGAAAACCAAACAATGGAACTCAAATGAAACAATAATTGACAAAATCATAAACAAACAAACAAAACTGCACGTTAACTGATAATCGCCATGAAAAGAAATGAACAAATATAAGCGATGCATTCATTTAAAATGATGTGATCGAAAAGATAACTTATTATTGTAATTGGTAAGGTCTAGTTCAATTTCCATAGGAAACTTTTGTTTTGTCTCTGTTGCGAAAACTTCATTGGAAATGATGATGATGATGACGACGACGACGACGACGAACAATACAAAATTGAGACCAAAAAACACGAAAATCAGCAGATGACAAACGAAATTTCAGATTATTATTAATATGAAATTTCATGAAATTGGTCATCTTTTCATCTTTCGATCTTTCGATCTTTCTATCTCCATTGATTTTTCATGTTTCATGATTTTCAATTATCGAAAGCCCGTATAATTGGCTAATTTATTGTGATCTTGTTTGGATTTTGTTCATTTATTTCTGTCCGTGTCGCCCCTGTGCCATCCGTCCCATATGTCAATATTTTTCGTTGTTTACGAATATTTTGAGATTGTTGTCATCATCAACATATTGCATAAATTTTGTTTAGTATAATAATACAGGCTGCTGGTCATCCGTTTCTCAGTTCATCTGATTCAATGAATTTTATTTATAATTGAATGCCAAAATGTATATGCATATGAAATATGCATGACAGTTGCCTATTTGAATCGAGTTGATTTTTCAACTTCAATCCTTATCAATATGTAATCATTAATTATTCTAATTCAATGCAATTGAAATGCTCTGACTCTAGTCTAATCGCTGAGTTGAAATCTTATACACACACACACACACACACATACACACACCCAGACACACACACACAGATACACACACATTCGAAATGACGACATCGAGTGTGGGTATCATTTGTAATGGATTTTTAACAAATATTTTACCATTTTTGTTCTGTAGATGAATCGATAATAATGATGTTTGTTTGCATACATCTTTACTATTTCTCTCGTCCAATTTCAATCCATTGAACATTGAATAAAATCGTATGTCGCATTGTTCGTGCTCCAATGACATATTCGACTTATAATATTGAATTCGTTTTTGTTTTGGTCTTCGTTTTTTTCTCATGTTTTCTCTTCGGCTTTTCCAACCACCCAAAAACGACACAACATTTGACTACATCGTGAATCGTGGGAAATGGCTAATGACTTGATTGCAGATAAATGAATCAGGTAAAATGGTAAACAACGAACAAAACTGTGAGTGTGCACAACGATCACATTTCAAAAAATTGCTTACAATAGATTCGCTAAAAAAAAAAACAAAAATTAAATTTTCGGATAAACGTTGTGATTTGAAATGTCATCATTTGATGGATTGGTTCAGCATAGATGATTGAAGCTAATTACCATATTTATTTGCGCATAGGTTTAAACGATGGAGATATAAGCTAAAAAAATTGACTGTCTTTGATGCTCTTCCCTAATCCAATTAATTCGTGGTGCAAACTTTGCCTGCTGGAAAAAGAAAAGGGAATGAGACCCCAAAAATGAAAGAGACAAATAAAAAAAAAATGAGAGTTGAAAGCCTCATAATTAGGTTTTCGTTTGCAATTAACTGAAAACCAAAGAGAAAATAAACAGAGAAAGCCTTTCCATATTTGCGCTTTGATTGAAGGTGGCATTTAACATTAATTTTTTTTCTTTCAGTTGATGTTAAATAAAATAATGATGAGCAAAAAGCGACAACATTCATGTTCAGATTGTCGTCAGGAATTTATTGTATTTGATTTGAGCAGATTGTTACCACATGAAATTGGAGAAAAAAAAATGCATGTAAAATAATAACAACAAAACAAAATTGACCTCGTTTTGCTTAATTAAAATTCTAATTCCATTATCGTCTTTGGGACGATTTAATAGGAATTAGACGAACGAAAATAATGCCAACCAGCTAATTGATGAAAAAGAAAAATAGAGATACGGTCGTTACGGGGCATCAGGGGTGAAAAAGAGCTCAGGATTGATATTCAAATACGTAAACGATTCTCCAAAATTAATTTATGAAAGTTTATTTTCATCGGTTATATGTTCGGCTCAGGCGAACCCAGTGTGCATAAGCAAATTAAACGATTGCATTCAATGTTGGCCATTCATCTAAATCATCCAAATCAGCGATAAACCAGAGCCGAATGGTAATGATTGTGTGTGCGTGTGTCTGCCCAATGCTCAATGTTCGAATCTCATCAATTTTTCCATTGTTTTTCTTTCGCCACTTATTTTGAACAAATACATCGCACTTACCCTCTATTTATTTAAAAGGGGGATAATCGTAGTTAAACATTACGATTTGAGCTGTTAAACATCATAAAACGAACAGCAATGACTGCTATCACCATTGAATTACAGTGAGAGAAAAAAAAAACAAGTAGCAGTAGCAACAGTAGCAGCGGCAGCAAAAACCTCGCGCATACAGTTTGTTCATCGCTCATCATATCTAGACTGTTTTATCCAATGATTATTATTATTCGTCATTCAGCCATTCTTTATATCTTATCATCTTCGAACAATTTACGTTCGCATTTGATGCCATGGTGATAGCTGTACTTCAATCTACCACCTACACGTGATTATTATTTTGCCGTTCATTTTTGTGTGTCTCTGTTTTGGTTTGAGAATATTTCTATATATTCAACTTGAAAGCGTTTCCGAAATGTGTACGCTCAATAAATGGCAATATAAAAGCTGTTTCTGAGTTTTGAAAATATAATTTTGTAAGTATTTTCATCCATCGTCGCACACACACAAACACACACACACACACACACACCGAAACACATATTATGTCCTATGTATACAATATACACCCGCCGACAATGAATCTATTGTTGTTCTCAAACCATCGCACCGTCAACCGTCATCATCGTTGCTATTATTATCAATAGCATCCATCCAAATGGAATGAATGGCCAAGTGTGATGGTGTGTGGCGGTTGGCTCAATACTCTTATTTCAGCAATATTCCATAATAAAATATATTTTTGTATTATTTTATGTAGTATAGCATAGCTCACCACCATAAACCATGTGCCATTGAGAGTGTATCGGAAAGGGAACTAAATCGTAACCCAAAAACCAGTCAGTCAGTCAAATCTATTTAACATTTTGCTAAACGTATATCATCATTTTCCTATTAAATGGTAGCAAGATAATGATAGTTATGTACCGTTAATATATTATCCCATTAAACACTTATACACTTATACACATTTACGTATATCCGACCATCCGAATATCTGTATATATATATATATATATAATAAAGAGAATGAGAGTATAATCGCACAATTCACAAATCACAAAAGAAATTTTAGTCAATAATCAGTGAAGAGAACAACCAACAATTGTGTGTGTTATTTTCTTTTTTGTGTGTGT
>GL501517.1:10682874-10696150 GCA_000149185.1 Mayetiola destructor
TCTGAACTCGGAATGTTCTTTTCTGATGCATAGCTTCTGTTTACCATTTAACATCGCATCAAATTCAAATCGAATCATTTTGTTATGAACAATAATATCGTTTACTCTTTCATATTCTATATTCTGTGTTTCGTAACCCGTATTTTGTTGGCGCTAAGGACATTTGATGTTTTTATTTGGAATTTCTTCCATTTCTTTCGATCTCATTCGAACCAATTGTTATGTTTGTCCATTATACTTATTTAATAGATGAAACGATCATGGTTTGATATGTATTTGTGTGAGAGAAATGAAGGGTGAAATGAACAACGTTAACAGTTTGTTTATTTCAATTGCCCTTCACTTCGTTAAATCGAAATGGCATCCAAATGGATCCAATTGCCGAATACAGCATTTAATTTTGATTTCTTAACCATTCTACTGATGTACAGGCACATCTATCATTCAATCTTTTCGTTAGTGTTGAATATAAAAGATTTTTGGGACATTCTCTATTCTCTGGGGAATGTTTAGAATGCCGAAAATGATTATGATTATGTCGTATTAAATGCTATGACTATGTTTGCTTACAAGATAACGATTTTGCGATCTATTTATTGCACATACACACACACGCATACACATGCACACGAAGCAATACGATCGTTTAATACATATCATTATAATTGGGTCGTTGTATTGTCTTTGTCATCGGCAGTTTGCAATCAATGAACGCATGCTAAATTAATTGCTTGATAAAAATGGTTTGTGTTTATTTCTTGCTAAATTAGAATCAATTATATTGGACTGATAATAAACTACCAACGGCTATTCACATTCGGTGTTATTTGATTTTTTCCCCTTTGGACCCGAAAAATCGGTTTGACTTTATCCAAACGTGATTTTTGTCATTTTTTGAAATAGTTCTTTTTACCTTTTTCTTTTTTTTCCAGTTGATTTCGCATGCGGTTCACATGAAATCATTAATTTGCTATAAATTCGCAGATGGTGAAAATGTCTATGCGCTACAAATTGAAATTTATTACGGAATGCCATCCCGGTGTTGTTTCGATTTTATTGTTGTTTAATGATGAACGGTGTTCATCTCATTTCCTTTGATTTCATTTTTCATCATATACGTTTTTTTCTCGCCTGATTCACATTGGATTTTAATTTATTTTTGAAGGAGACAAAAAGACCTGAGTGGCTTATTATTATTATATTAATATATTTCTGTTTCTTTTTTTCTCATTTCCCAAAACGGTGAAAATGATGAACCGAATATAATTCAGTGAACAAATGAGGCGAAACAAAAAAAAAAAAAAATGATTTTCATTCCATTGCCAGTTAAATCAATGTGATGTGCCGCTCATTCGCCTTTCATAATGAAATCCCAAAATAATGAAATAAAATAAAATAGAATTATGTTTTCGTTCATTATTTTCCCATTTTTAACCATTTTCCTTGTCCAAATTGTGTCGCATCTTACCAAAAATTCATATACAAAAGAAAGACTTTTGGCTGCAATGAGCACACGAAGTCGTTGTTTTTGTTTGTCGTTTGTTGTGTCGATCGTTTTCAAAATACGAACATCAAAAGATTGTCGAGTCAAAAAGGTGTCATCGAATCTATTGTATTTTGAAGTATTTATGTATCAAGTTTATACCAACGTTATTCATTGTGTGTTATTAGTTTAGCTCCTTTCCTAAATAGTCTCTAAATAGCCAAAGATCATTTGCCGCTTTAATTCATATTTATTTATTTATTTATTTTTTTTTTTTCATTTTCATATTAATTTCGTTGAACTCTCTCCGTTTCTTCACGTTTCTCTTTTTCTCTCTCACATGCACTCAATGCTCATATTGTTGTTGTATTTCATTTCATGTCATTACATTTGGTTTTTGAAGTGCAATACAGGGACTGAACGTATGGTTTATTAAATCAAAACCGAACCGAACATTGAATGAGAATTGGACGAGTGGATGATACACTCATATAGCAAACGATTTCACATTGACAAATAAAAATCGGTTCCAAAACAATAAATAACAATGCCAAATATTTGATATTAAATAGTCAAGCAGATGTTTTAAAAACCATTTTGATGATGTGCATTTCAAATGGGAAAATAATAATGAAGAAGAACAACGACAACAAACGAACGAAAAAAAAAAAAAAAAATTCAGTATTATTATTGTTATGCCGTTGTCCTTGTCTATTGATAGCATGCACTATTCTAGCATCTGTTTCACGTTGTTCAAAATTCCTTTTTCCAATTCATTTCGTTGCAAATTCATTGGTTCGTGTCACTAGAATGCACCAAATCTGAACACATCAAAAACCATTTGACTGTGTAAAGAAACAGCCAAATCATTATTATGGATGGATCCTCTTTTTTTTTCTTTTTTTTTTTGAGAAATAGCTCACAGAGCATCAAACTACTATCGATGCGGCATTTAATAACCAAAACCAATTTCCGAAATGAGCAGAAGGAGAAGAGAACATACACAATGCCAATCGTACAATAGATAAACTTAAAAATTAAGCATCATTTGTATGTTGTTTAACAATATGTTTATGAAAATGGATATAGAAGGAAAAAAAACAACACACACACACACACACACAAAGAATTCCTGAAGTGTCATGTATGCATGCATTGTTTCATTCTATGTAGTTGTCTCAGTCCGTCCGATTGGAGGGTGCTGCTCATTCGGCAATGAATGTGCAAAAGGCGAGAAAAAGATGAAAAATCATTTAAAATATCATTCATTCAACCGCTCAACCAGAGCCATTCATTATAAAACAATTTCGATTTCTCAACTAAATGGTTATTTAAAGAGGAGGTAAAAATGAATCGGGCTGGTTTATCGGATTTGTTAGCTCTTCAAATTTTCTCTGCATCGAAAACGATTTGAATGTGTCATTGCCATTGTTAAACTATATATTCATTGTATCAAATTATCAAACTATTCCACCCTATATTATTTTCAATACTCTCACAAAACTGGAGAGTTAATTTATACTAAATGTGAAATGAATGAACTTGCCAAACAATTGATTTAAGAATGAGGAGAAAAAAAAAATAGAAAAAGTCAAATACATATGATGAAGTCAAAATGGAATTGAATGGACATGGACAAGGTGAAAAATATATTGCAAACTGTTTTTGTATCAATTACAATAAAACACTTCAAATAAATTGTGAAAATTGTGGAGATTGTGATTTCTTTATTTGTTAGCTGTTTTCTTTCTTTCTTTTTTTTTCTTCGGTTTTTCATTTTTCTATGAACTAAATGAATATTCGGCATTCAACATTCAATAACAAGATCTTTTCTCACAAACAAACGAACAGAACGATGCCAACAATTGATGTTGGAAAAAATCCAAAAATTGAAAATCAAAAGAAAAATATGCGATCGATCAACCTAACCATATACCCATAAGTATAAATGACAGTGAAACCATATCGCATCTTCATTCTTCATTCTTTATTATTATTGATTTTTCCTGAAACCGCAATTTTCGAAATACATGACAATAACACAATACATCTTGAAATGTAACAATAAAACCTCAAATCCAATAATAAGATCGGCTCTCACAAATGATTGGATCGCAAATGAAAAGTGTTAAACTGTCCTCAGTTTGACATTCAATGAAATCATTTCTATGAACGAAAACATTCGCTTAGTTTTCATCTTCATTTCAAATATTCGTATTGCTAGAGGCCAATGGATGCCTTAAATAGCTTTGACTCAATTAAGTTAGGGTTCGCAATGTTAATTTACAGTTAAAAATTTATTTGATCAACGACTAACTATTTTGCAATCGGATTTCATGGAAATTGAGATAAACGGAAATTTTGTTTGCGAATGAATTCTCGTGCCATCGTCACAATGCACAAAGCACACATACAACACATGATGATAACGACAAATCCAAACATTCGAAACGCAATAAAATTATTATACATCGGTCAAATCATAATAATAATAATAATAATACATGCAGAATACAAACATTTAACAAGGCCTACAATCCGAATTCCGAAACTTATCGGGCTTCTGGATGGCAAATGGCGAACGAAACGATCCACGGTTGATTGAGTAAAATCAATTAAATTAATTATTTAAAAAGTTTGTCGTCAGACTGTCGTGTGGCAAATAGTAAATGGCAAATCATACAGCATTTACAATACCAATTTTATCTTTTCTTTTTTTTTTTGTCTTTTCGTGTCATTTTGACCATTTGGAAGAAATGTGTAACATTTTCTAGGTGTAAAATGTGTACATAAAATAAACGCGCAAGTTATGATGTTTAAAGTTAAAATATCAAATTTAAAATGCATATGCTAATGCAGACAAAAGAAACAATGACACATGTTTAGTGTTCAATGTTCAGTGGCCAATGTTCAATTGTATATTTCTTGGTACTCAAATCGAGAATCGAAAGACGGTAAAGCATATGAATTTATTCAGTGTTGCATATCATCCATCCATGATGTGCAATGCTTGCAATTTATATGATATTTATTGGACATTGCACATTGTCAACTGTCTACTGTCTCATTTACCTTCTAGCTACTGCCCACCATCACTTACCACAGATTCGTATCTCAACAAACAGTGATCATTTCAACAATTGTAAATGTTTAGTGTTAACTGTAGACACATTATTATTAAACCGTAGGACCGACGAGCCTGAACGAAGCTTCGAACAGCCAAACCAAGAGCCTAATAACAGATATGCGCAAACAAGTGCTAATCAATGAGTAAATAGTTGCTGTTTTGGATTTTTTTTCTTCTTTCTTTTTCTATTCATTCGAACGGTTATTTGCTATTATTTTATGTAATTTCATTATTATTTATCTTGGGACTGGTGATATATCGATTTGATTTGAACAAGAGATATGTTTATGGGTTTTTTGTTGTTGTTGTTGTTGTTGCTGTTTTGACGTCCGTTATCATACAAATTTCAAAGATTTCATTTTCATTTAATTTCAATGAATAGGTACAAAACAATTTAAAATTATTAACTGTTGTTTTTATTTTATTTTGATTAATATTCGATAAGGATTCTGTAATTACGATATTCATTCAATTGGAAATGTGAAACCAATTAAAATATCGTTGAATTGTTTGGCCGTAAGTTTTTGATTATTATTTTTTTTTTTATTTCTATGATTTCGATTTGTATTGTAAAAGGCAATGAAAAATTAATATTACAAACTTATCAAGTGTTACAGTTGCGATAAAAATCACACTACAAATTACATTGCCATTGAAATGAACGACCACCACTGGTGGATTTCGAAATCATATAGATGATTAAAATCATTTTTTGACGCCTTCTCATTCCGAAATGCGAATGAAACACATCGGAAAAAAAATAAAGAAACAATTTATACGAGAATTTGACAGCAATTACATCTTTAAGTCTCAAATGAAACAACCTATTTAAAGATGAATTGGTCGCACAACATTAACCATTAAATGGCATCATTTGAAAAGCATGAGGCATGACAATTGTTTCCATTTCTCCATATTTTCTATCATGTTGTTGTCGTTGGAAAATGTTGGGGACCGCCTTTTCAAAACAGCACATCAACATTTTACATGAGTCTGAATGGTTTTCGTGCTCTTTATGCTACCTCAACCTCGCTCTATCTTTCTCTCTCTCTTTTTCTCTCCCAGAATGTCATTCTCGCTCCAATTTGGTTGTGCTTGTGTATTTGTATATCCGCAAAAGTACAGTATATATTAATTGACCTATTAATTGTAATTATGGACAAATGACGTTGAGAGAGGAAAAAAGAAACGCAAATGAAATAAATATGAATAAAATGTCGTTTGCAAATGGTGTGCTCCTATTCTAACAATATGTGAACACAATGAACCATGAAAATGTTAAAAATGGTAAAAATTGTAAAAGTGACAAAAATAGCTAAAGAAAACGGAAACAAGAAAACCTCATGCATATTGGCAGCTAAGAGCGTGAAATTTTTAAATGGCACGAATGGAAAAGCAACGAATAGAACCCCAAAAAGAACTAAATTGAACACACACACACACACATACACAAGAAAAAACGGAAAAACAGAAACGAGAGATACCAGAATATGATTACAAACACTAAAGAGAGAGCATTTAAATATCGAATTGTGAACATTGTGTCGTTCACATAGTCTATTTAAAATGTGATATTATTTTGGTATTTGATAGCGCCAAATTCAATTTTCATTCTATGTCTCTATATAAACATATACATATTATTATATGCAGAATGAATGCTCAGAAAATATATTGATGGCACACGGCAATGAGCCAAACGACAACACAATCATTATTATATGTGTATAACAATGAATGCGCGCCTTTTGCCATTTTCCACCAAATATACGAAATACGAAAAATCATATGTATTTTGTATTTTATACTTTACCATTCGTTGTTATATATGTATAAAATAAACCACACGTATCTGTGTCTGGATTTGGATCCAATGAAATTGTTCCTGTCATTGTACTATTTGGTATTTGGTTGGTGTGCTGTTTGTCGGCATATTGGTATGTGTGAACGGTAGATGGGTGGATAGGCGATAGAAGAGAAATTGCATAGAAATGAAGAAATAATAAACGAGAAGTGAAAAAAAAACCGGGAGCATAAATGGCAGGCAAAAAGACAGAAGAACACTTCAGCATAATCTATGTATGCCCGATTATGCTAACAACAACTGAATGTACCGGGATACGGAAAACGGTAGAAAAATAGACGTACCCAACCTAACGCTGCCGACTGTCGATATTCAGCATTTTTCCTTCTCATTCCCGTCTTTTTTGTTTTGTTGCTTGTGAAATGTGTCGTTCGTCTTTAATCTGAACAATTTTCATTTTTATTTTTGCGCTGTTGCTCGTCTTCTTTCTCATTTCCTTTAGAAATCATTTTTTCTTATTTTTCATTTTTATTTTGATACTTCATCGATTGTTATTATTATAATAGGTCCCCTCTTCCCCAATTTGTGTATGCATGGTGTTAACGGTATTGGTAGTTGCTACTCACGGTTGCCATCCAACACACCATCATCATATTATTATATGTTCAATGCAGACAACGTTAAAAAGACAATTGTGATTGTTACCCAACCATATTGTTATGTCAATTCGGCAGCCAGCGACAAAAAGCAAGCAAAAGAAGTGGAAAATCGAAAAAAACAAAAACAAAAATGAAGAAGAAGTTAGCAAAAATATCCAAATTAATAGGTGATTTAAGAGACAGTACAAAAAGGCATATGTCAGAATATGAAAAGGATTCAATTGCATGAATTTGTATAAATAAATAAATTTGCACCATTTCAAACACAAATTTTTCGACAATCAACTCGTCGTACAGCGGCACAACCAATATGCAAGGTAAAGTGTGTAAGTGGAAAAGCCAATGGCCATATCTATAATATGAATTATTCTGCATTGTAAAATATCCATTATCGTAAATGAATTTCTGTTTCTTTTCCCATTTCATTGCATTCATTTTCATTTGCTTCGCAAAACGAATTATGCATTATTTTGCAGACTTCGAACGTCGACAGAAGTCTGTTTTTTATTTGGTATTATTTGCGCTTGAACGTCGCTTATCAAGTGAAAAAAAAATAATTTTTTTTTTGCATGTGTGTGCCTGCCTGTGCATAATTGAAACTGATCAAAATGATTATTTTCCATTGAACGAAAAGAACATTGCATTTTTAATAATTCCATGGAAAGTAAAACCAAAGAAAAGTGTTATAGAATGCTTAAAACCTCATTCACCTTTGGCAATGCAAAAAATAACGATTGGTTTTGTTAATAAATTAATATGTTTGTCATTGTCATGATATATGGTTTCATATAACTATTTTCCAATGATCCAATCATCCCCACGCTGTATGCAGCTCAGCAAAATATGTGTATCCATCCAAATAATAAAATGATAATCAAAATCGTACTTCGAATATGTGTGTGTGTGTGTGCTTGAATCTTGATTTGCTCAGAATATAATGCTTGTGTTACGGTGTATAAATAATTTGCTGTTTAAAGAGTGTCATGTATTTTGTTTCGATACCGAAGCGTTTAACTTGTAAATCATATCCAATTTACTTTAATACAAAGTGTCAAATAAGAAAATTACAGCGACAGCCAAATGTATGCGATCTACCTATTCAGAATGGATAATGAATATACACAGGCGCGCTTACACATTATTATATCAATTTGGTATGGTTAACGAGAAGAGCAAAGAGTCACGTTAAAAATACATGAAGTGAGGACACGAGGTAAGCAATGGCCAAAACGAGAAAAAAATTCAGGGAAAAATGAAAAGAAAGAGATGAAAAGTAATCATCAAACAGCAGCAGAAGCAAAAGTAAATCCAACCAAAGGAAAAATGAGCATGAGACCTGAAATCGAATGAGTGCTGATTGAAACGCAAGTCAGCGAACGGAAAAATCACAATTGACATTAGAGTCGATGAGTGTGTGTGTGTGTGAAGATGCAATGAGGATCCAACAACAGTGACTTCAATTACTCGATCTGAACGAAGGATAAAAATTATGACGAAAAACGTAAAAATCAAACGGCAACAGCATTGCAATCCGTAATAAACCCCAGAGCGGATAGACGAGCAAATGCGACAGCATAAACGAGAGTCAAACAAAAAGAAAAGAAAGGAACATAAACAAGAAAAATGAAAAAAAAATAAAAACTATATAATTCAAACATATTATATACCTTTATAATTTTCCGTCAATAAATTTGTTTATTTGATTGGACAGCGAATTATCGTTGAAATGCAAAAGGCGGAGCAAACAATTCACACAGTTACCGCTGTCTAAAACATTATTGACACCCATTCGGCGTATATCATATGTATTGTGTACAAATACTCGATTCCCAAGGCACAACTACATACAATCACATTCCAAATGGGAATGTGTGTGTGTGTGTGTGTTTCTGACTTTATCGCTGCTTGAGCTGCATAATAACGCACATGACTTTCTCATAAGCACAATTCGAAAAACGTTTTTGGCAAATAAGCTATACGTATATCATATATGTATATATTGCTCCTTTTCAAAATATTCAACATTCAACCGCTTGTGCATTGCACACAAAATGAACAAATAATAAAGCAAAGAAAAAACAGGAAAATACTTTGCCGTCACCACTTCATATTCAGTCGATTCGCAATTTAATTGAATTGATATTGGGCGATTGTGAGTGTGTTTGTTTGTTGCTTTTGGTATCTCAATTTCTCTCATTCAATAGATGCAACTATTTTCCATGCTACCAATGTAATGTGTGTACGATGATTGTATGTGTCCGAGATACGCTCGGAGCGAGTTTCAGGTTTTGTCCAATAGAAATGTTACGTACACATATGCCTCAACATTTGGTATCGTTTGTCGTTCAGTCCCGGCATGTATTCTATGTGTGTATGCGTGTTGTGCCGTTCGTATATTGTGTGCGCCTTCAGTATTTGTCTGCCGATCAAACAGTCGTCGATGTTTGTATTCAGTGAGCGCTGACAAACCAGTTTTAGTTTCGAAGCAACCGTGCAATCGTTCAGACGTACATTTTTCTATGTCCCTGCGCAAAGAATTCATTTCGATTTAGTTGCCATTTGAAGAAGAGAGAATTTCGGTTCATTTTGAATTCGAGTAAAAAGTGTTTTTTGATAAAAGATTATTTTTTTCTTGAAGAAAAAGAAAAACAAAAAAAATTAAAAGAAAAGCATCATTGATTTTATTTGATTATTTTCGGGAATCGAGCATCGAGACGAGTGTGGATATTAACCGCGAATGTTTTTGAAAAATCAAATCGATCAGAGAAAAATATCGAAAAGAATTAAGGAAAATGATAAGAAAATAGTAATTGATAAACAATTTTGTGGGAAAATCAGTGAGCTCAATTTAAGTGCAAAGGCGAACAAGGAACAGTGTATATTTTTGATTTAAATCGAAAGAAATTTCAATTATATTTAGATGAACTATCGAAAAGGATCTAAATAAAAGAATCTGAAAACGAACTAAATTCAGACAGAAAAAAGAAAAAAGAAAAATTAAATAAATAAATAAATCGTCAAACAATCCGCATACGAATTGGAATTTCATTTTTGAATTAAAATTCATGATAAAATCATCAGGTATGACAGTAACTCCTGTTAGTACCGCCATGACAAGTCCGACGGTCCCACATTTATTGCAACAGCAAAAAACCAGTCGAGTCAGCAATTTTAGCGTCGACTCATTATTGGCTGATACACGGCCAACATCATTAGCCATGTCACCGTCATCAACAACATTATCACCAAGCATCACATCCTCACCGATTAATTTGAAACATCCAAATTTGCTGTCCGCAAACAATAATCACCAAATGACAACTGTAACAGCAATCACATCACTAGAAAATAGCTTATTACCAACAAATCTAACACATAATAGTATTGTATCACCGTTAGCCATAGCATCATTGCAACGAACAACATTAAATCATTTACATCAACAGCAATTACAACATCAACAGCAATTACAACGGAATCATCAATTAAATGATTCAAGTAGTACAACAAGCAATTCAACAACAAAAAATGAACGAAATTCACCTCATAGTTCGGCATCAGCCGAATCGGATATTGAATATGATTCAAATGCTGATGATGATGATAATTCAATTGTTGATATTGAAGATGTACGAAATGAGAATAGTATGACACCGCCAAATAGTGGTGAAATTGAAAAATCACGTCAAATGCTAATGGCAACACAGGCAGCACTTAGTGGACATGTACCAATTCGACCAACACCATTTAGTGCTTTAGCCGCTGCGGCCGCATTTCATGGGATCGGTACAGCTGGTGGTATTCCATGGCCAGGAGCCCGACAAATGCCAACATTTCCACCGGGCATGTTCCCATCACAAGGTTTTGGACATCATGGTCAAGGTAAGAGAAAAGAATATGCATTCAGATTTTTTTTTTTTCGGATTTCCCTTTGAAAAAAATAAAAAAAAAAATAACGAAGTAAAATATGCGCAGATAATTCATTGAGAAAAATTACGGCAAATGATTTTCTGCGATTTGTTTATATTATTATTGCGATCAGAAAATCCATTTCACCGATGTCTACCATTCAATATTCTCAACTCTCCGTTTGACTATAGCATTTTAAGCCAATATAAAACCTCAATCTGAATGCGATTCAAAATCTGCTTTTCTCTGTCGGAAACAATTTTTCAAAGTTCCAAGCCAAAAAACAAGTCACAGGACATTTTCAAGCATACAAATGAAAATGAATGCAAATAAATTTGTTCGCCGGAATTCCAAATTTTTCTCTCATCACTGCACCGCATGCAATAAACCAAAGAATGAAGAACAGAAGAAAAAAATTTGTCCTTGCCATAATATGTTTGCATATCTTTGGTGCTGCTGTATCTCATGCACGGTGCAATTCAATAAATAACAAAATCGAACAAAAATTTCCAAAACAAATAAAATATTCAGAAACGAATTGAAAAGTTTAAAATTCAAACTATGTTCGGCTCAAATGTAGAGGGAGATCATTCATCGAATTCTTTAGTTGAGATTTGGTTGTTCATTGTAATATGGTCTAAATATACTATGTCAAACAAAAACAACAACAACAACAACAACAACATCAACAAGCTCAGCAACAACCACAATAGCCCAGAAGCAATATGAGAATGGATACGAACAAAGGATGATGGCATTTAGTTCTATGGCAAATATTTGATTGTTGTTTTTATTTGTTTTGGTGTTTGTCATGTAAATTATGCAAATAATTCTATTGATTTCGGTGTTAAACCGAAATAAACATACAAATATCTCGTATTTTGTAAAACATGGGTGCGAAAATTGGAATATCATTGTAACAACTTGCTCATTTTGAGAATATTTGGCCTATTGAATTTGTTGCTCATCTCTTATTTCGTTGTTGTTGTTATCGTTGTTATTTTACGAAAGAATATCGCAATATTGTGATAGCATCACAAATGAGCCGCTTACTGAACACAATAATTAATAATGTTCTTTCGTTTGTTCATTCGATTGGCATTGTAAATGTCCCAACTCCTGTTAATAAACAAAAACCGGTTGAACGAAGAAAAGCATTTCAATGGGATCATTCAGAAGACTCGGATTTTTTTTTCTTTTTTTTTTTAATTTAAAGAAAACGAAAAATAAAAATCAAGAATCGATTTGTCGCATCTTTCTCATAATTCTTTCGAAAAGTTTAAATTTATTAATACAATAATTTTGGAGTTGGAAGTTGGTATAACTTGAATTTTCTCACATTCCCAAAAACAGTCAAACACAAAATACGAAAATGATTGCAATTAATGTTGTGGCTAATACATTTTCCATTTTTTCTTTTTTCTTGATTTTTTACAATCAATTGAACATTTGGATTTTTTGTCGATGCTTTTTCATTCTTTGTATATTATCAAAAATAATTCTCGTTTTCAACACGTGCATTGTTTGGACATTTCATTGAATTGTCTCCGTAGGCCACAGGTAAAATCTGAGCATCGTTAACGAAAATGAGTAGCTCTAGAAGGAACGGCGAAGAAAATCAGAAACAAGTATCAATCTTGAGAGAACGGAACATATTTTTCCCATTTCATCGGCATTCATGATCAAAAGAGGCCCATTTATACTTCATTTCACCAGAAAAATGGAAAGAAAGAATGAAACCAAAAAAGAATATTTATCAGCGATTTATTGGTCGGTCCCAAAGTAAATGAAGCAAATTAAGTAGTTACCGGTAGTCAAATGTGTTTTTGTTTATCGTTGATCCATCAATTGACGACACACCAAATGATAAAAGCGCCGTTCAAGGAATCACATTTATTTCTCTTTCACTCTCTCTCTCTCTCTCTCCCTCTCTTCCCATTGCTATTTCATTTTGTCGCCTTGCCGTTGTCCAGCATCAAGTGAATGAAATAAGGCGACATTATTTCATTTCATTTTTGATTTGTATTCGGGATAAACCGTTGAAACAGGTGCTAAAAAAATGTTTAAGCGCTGCTATCAAAAACTTTGGCTAATTAAATTCGATCAATCTGAAATTAACTCGTCGACAACTTGATTTTGTTGGGCACAAAATAAAGGCAAACAATCCTATTAAGCGCATTCCAAAAGAATTAATTGAAGGAGATTGAGAAAGAGAGAGAGAGCGAGAGAGAGAGAGAGAGAGAGAGAGAGAGAACAAGAGAGAAGAGAGAGTAGAGAACAAATTATTATTATCT